>CAIGRO010002213.1:0-11453 GCA_903798355.1 Fraxinus baroniana
TGAAACGTGTATCTACTTTCTAAACACTTGACAAGACTAACCTTAACAATTTAGCAGAGTCAACAACATGTCTTAACCATGGGGTTCACCAAACCAAGCGACTCCTCAGCCTTTATATTAGACCTCGACCTCGACCTCAACCTCAACCTCAACCTCAACCTCAACCTCAACCTCAGCCTGTTTGCATTTTAGACCATGTTTTTTCAAGTACTTCAGTAATCACAATAAGACTTAAGCATCAGAGTGCATTCGGCCACAACATCTTGCTCTCTTTTGTAACGGTGGCTGAGCAGTTTGATTGTTATTTTTGTTGATTGGATGGTGTTCTTGGCTCTAGCTCTAGGATTGCTTAATTTTTCATGTCAATGACAAGAAAACTAGATTATGTTTAATTCAAATGTACTGAATCTGATGAAATGCATAGAATACAATTATGAATAATATTACAAATAAGCTGTCAACAAATTGATAATATGTTATGTATATATTTTATCATATATATTTATATTTGAAGAGCCATTTTCCAAGTTAAAAACAGCTGAGAGATGGGAAGAAATCTATATTTTTCAGTTGCAGACAAAATCTTCATTCAGTCTAGTTTCTATAATCTTGTTATATCAACATTATTACATAAGGATACCTCCAAATTTAGATATTCCACTTATCACTCTCCCTCTCCTCTTGATGAATCTGTTGAGGTAAGACTATGACGTCTCCTTCGATATACTAATTTGGGATATAAATACATAGCTAGGGATTGTCCCAAACCCATATACTTGTTAGGATAAGTAACACACCAAAAAAAAAAAAAAAAAATTCGTCGGACAACCAAGAAAACTCTTTTATCTTTTTTACTGAATTTCATTTAGCATTGAGTCCTTCAGTTTTCTACTTAGTTGGTAACGTATTATTTCTCTCTTTTATTTAATTCCATTCATTAATTCTTAAAAACCAGGTATAGATCAAAGACTACTATAACCAGTATATTGTTGAGTTACCAAGCAACAACATTGTATATGAAGTAAAGTTTACTAATTAAATAATTAAAGAAAGCCTATGGATAAAAGAAAAGGTAGGAAAATTGTGTTTATTGGAGGAAATTTTAAGTTGCTACTGTAGATCTCTAATCTAGATATCTAATCTCGAATTTATTCAATTCATTTCTTAACACGTTTGAAGGTTTGTATGAGTAACTACAGCAGAACTCAAAACAAGATTCGAAAGAAAATAAGAAATTTTATACGAGACTTGATATTAGAAAATAAGAAAACAATTACGGATTACTCACCATTTTAAAATTTGCCTAACCAATATTCTAGGAGAGTTATTAAGCTCCTCACCACTGATGAATCATTAACACACAATTCCATGATACATTTGACTCAAAATACTAAATTCTGATTTCGACATTAGACATTTAAAAATTATTGCATTGTGAAAGTGAAGGAGAGATAGATTTCGATAATTTATATATATCAGTCGAAGAACATAATGAGAAATTGTACATATAGCAAGTAAATAGGAAAATTCCCCAAGAAAATAACATGAAGGGAACAGCAAAATCAAATAATAGAAAGTACTACTTAACCAGCACATAAAACTGCATGCAACTTGTCTCATATTTTACATATTATTAGTAAGTAATCAACTGTTAGCTCCTGGAGTTGAACATGACAGTGCAAATGTTATAAATGACAAATTTTCAGGGTATCTGTATGTATTTTTTGGAAATAAATAGTTTATAAAGACTCACGAATGCCTTAACTGTATTCCATTATCTGCAAAGCTGGAAACTGAATACTTCTTTTCTTCCAGGATCCTCAGCACTGTGCAACAATTCCTGAATGGCTAAGAACTACTGCTTTCTTTGTTACCATTCTCGGGCGATCGGACAGTTTTCTGATTGGCATTCGACCCGAAAGGTATCATTGGGGAGCTAATCAAATGAAGGGTTGGCATCTGTGAATTTTGTTGCTGGAAGAGATTAATTTGTCTCAACTCATTCTCCATTGATGTATTCATAAATGAAGGGATTAATGGAGGAAAATTTAACGATGGTATTGTTGTCGCGGATGGATAGAAGTACAGTTGAGAGCTTGAAGGGGTAGAAATATTGTTTTGGGATTCTTCTGTTTGATTTGGAAAAGAATGGCCTCCAGCTCCAAATTGAGATAAAGACAAGTTTGAATTAGGATCCCAATTAAAGTAGGAATTATTTAGCAAGGGTGTAGGAAAAGGAGATTGATAATTTCCTTGTGGGAAAAAATTCTGTGCCACATATCCACCAAAACCCTCTTGGTTTTCTTGATTCTGATGTACCCTTTCAACATGGTTCTTGATCCCTAAGTCTTCCTTGCGCGAGAAAAATGCATGATTGAGTCCAGAATCCTTCGCGTATGCTTGATTTGTATTCAGAAAGTGGGGAAGCCCAGATAATTGGTGATGATCATGAGGAAAATGGCCGAAAGTCATTCCGGTTGGCATTGGAAGAGGGGGAAGCTTATCAATTTCGTGTTTAGTTGCATCGAGTAGCCAGTCTACAACTTTACTGGGCTGGCTGAGTCCAAGCCTGTCTTGAAGATCATATAATTGAATAGCAGTAGGAACCGAAAGCCTAATTCTTCGGTCTCTTAATCCCCTCACAGTACACACCTTGCTATGCCTGTCTTTGCCACCAAAGTTACGCGAGACGCGTACAATTCTTGGGTTTTTTATGGTTGATGACCACTGCCTTGATGAAGAAGATGGGATCTTCGAAGATTTGCTGGAATTGTTGGCATCACCTTCTTGCTTTGCTCGAAAATCTTTTTCTGATCTTGAATTCATGATCATATGATCATTTGCTTCATTATTGATCTGCAAGATCTAAATTATACCAATGATATTGCTCTCGTAAATAGAAATTAGGGCTCGATTCATAACAAGATATAATTCGTAAACCTCACACAATTTTACATCTGATATGGGGTTTTCATCTTGTTTCTTTTTATCCTCTAATTACAAACTGTTCACCCTCAAGTGATGAATTTTTACAGAAAAAATATGAAGAGAGATGCCAAATTCAACGCATTTCAGGAAAAATATAAATTATATAGTGATTCAACAGATCAAAAATCATATGATAACTATAAAATTATACCTTTAGTGAAAGTAGAACAAGAGCATGCGTTGTGCAATATATTTAGGTTTTGGAAAATAGATAAAAATTAACTGAAACTATACATAGTTAATTGTGATAGATGATGAACATATTCAACTTGGAGTTTTTCATGAAGGGAAACCAAAAATTCTTTTATCACCAAATTGAGAAATTAGTAAAGATCAGAAAAGGAACTCACTGCTCTAGGTAAAGATCAATCGGATTCGGCTTTATTTGCAAGCATAGCCTGGAAGATGACAATGAAGTGCTCTTTCAATGTTGAACTTTAATTTGCATCAAAATAAGCTGTGAGGAAAGAATCAAACTTGCTGAAAATTGCAATTAATAAGCTTGTTAAATAAGTTTCAACTTGTGGAAATAAGGGATGATAGAATATTACCATAGGAGATGAGACGGAAAGCTATGGCGTATTCGCCACCAAGTGGCCTCTATGTACGCTGACACGTAAATTTACTCGAAATTTTGTTGAAATAATGAACAATTCATTGTTTCTTTAAATTTACATAATTATTAATTTCTAATATATGGTTCTTAAGTTAAAATGATCAACAGGGACCAACCTGTGATGCTTTTTTGCCAACTGCAAATAGCTTTTTATGAGCAAATCTACAGCATACATGCCTTGCTTATAACATATATATTGAACCCTTTTGGAGTAAAGTTTAAATTGGACATTATTAATGAAGATGGAGAATAAAGATTTAGACAATAATAGAGAGACTTTATTAATGTAAACACATGCAAAGAATTGTAGAAGTGAAAAGGAAAATTAATTAGATAAGTTCCAGTTGCAAAGTTTTGGTGGATGAGATTATTGATATCAGTATAGGAGGGACCAATATAGGGTTCTTTAAAGCTTGTGCTTAGTACACAGAGATAAGGACCACAAAAAAAATTGCAGTGAGATTGCATGAAGCAACAACTTGTGCAGAGGAATTTATTTTTATTTTTTTTTTTTTGCCTTTTTCTAGGAAATTATATGACATATATCAGCTCATTTTTCCTAATTTCTTTTTGAATTACAAACCAGTAATTATTTCATTCCATAGACTATATAAATCATGGAAAAGACAAGATTAGTTGGGCGAAGAAAAGTGACTTCAAGTAAAATAAGCTAATATGATTCTCCTAATATCTGCAAGCAAAGAATTGATTATGTTTGCAATGCACAATCAACCACAGTCTGACCCCTTAAGTATATATTGTGAATAAGTTGTTTCATTTATTACAAAATCAGTATTTTTAACATAATTGACTTTTGAATTATTTCTTTAAAATTTATAAATTAAAAGAAGTTTGAACATCTTATCTTCTATATATATTAGAAAAATATATTTATTTCAAATATTAATATGATTAACATTCCCTAGTCTTTATTTTCTTTACTTCCAAACCACAAATCGTTGTGGTTCGTACTTAACAACTTATTGAAACACGAGAGTAAATAATACTATCTAGAGGGCGATGTAAAGACCGTGACCATTAAATTTTGTGAAGCCTAAATAGTTGAGAAGTTTCTTCAATTGCATTGCAGTAAGAATATTGTCATGCAAATTGATAAAAATCATTCATTAAGCCACTAAAAGCATCCCGTGGGAATTAGGTATTTTAGGTTGTATCATTAAAATTAGAAAGAACTTTCATCATGTTTCAAGGTATATTTTGGTCCATCTTCTTGAATAAAATCCACATTAATTTGCCTGAAAACAGCATTTACATAGTTTAACTGAAGCATGGTCCATATTAACCAAAAATGAATTCAATCTCTTTTAATGTTCTTGCAAAAGCTTTCAACTTTGACCAAATTCGGGAACAACTATGTCGGTAGGATCGTTTTTGCCACAAATTATAACGCCAAATTGACATAAAATTATATTGTTTTATACAACACGTACAGATGTTGATGTATAGTTTGCAGTTAACATTTTTCTATGGTGATGGACCATATCAATCTTCGTGTACACATTACGAGAGCGACATATGAGAGAAGGTCATTATTCGAGTCGAGCACTCTCTTTTCTTTGTATAACTCTGTTCACACAACAAGAACACTGAGTATTGACCAACCGCAAAGGCCTCTGTGTGTGTGTCGTGTGTGTGTGTGTGTGAGAGAGAGAGAGAGAGAGAGAGAGCTTGTTTTGGATAGAAGTGATACCTTGGATTGCTAAACCTCAAATCTGGCAGCGTTTTGTCCATTCGAGTGAAGAACATATTCAACTGGATGTCAGACTTATGAACTAATGCAGCACACAAGAAAATAATAATCCTAAAATCACGCTGATTCTAAAAATGTTGGCCGTGATTTAGAAAGTCAAAAGTTCTTTAATTCAAGACGTTAACACATAACTAAATGCTAAAGAGAATCATAACCAAAATAATTAAAGAAAGGGTTGTGGCTGCCTGCAGCTCCTTAGCTAGGACTATATCTAAACTGCAGCAATCGAAAAGGCACTGATCCCTATTCCAAACTGATATTTCTGTACTCATCTGTCATAACCAGACCTAGCTCACAAATTAACCTAACCTCATTTAGTGCATGTTAGGCAAAGTTTCAATTGTAATTAAGTTGGTAAAACATAATTTTTATATCATCCATAATTATTAATCACTTATACCATCTTTGAGCATACTCGTCTCATCAATTTAGTGATAGGAACAAAATAAAGGAACTAAGTAAATTTGACAAGAATATGTTGGAGCATATTTGTTTTCACTTTTTTAGGGTAATACTCTGTGTAGCAGTGGGTCTGTGTACACTGTTTAATGTAGTGAAGGCAGGGAAAAGGAAATAAAAGGTAGGAATCCCAAGAAGGTTCGTATTGTCTCTATATGTGTCAGAAAATAAAATGAGAAATTGTAAATGCATCCCGGATACCAGAAAAATCCTCAGTTCTTCCTGCAAAACACAGACATATACCATCTAGAAATGAAAGCATCGTTTAAGAAAGTCCCGGGGTGGCCCACGCCCGGACATGTACTACTAGTCGGGCATAGCCTGCCTTCGAGGGAGCCAGCCCAAGTCCGACCGGTGCTAGGCTTTTCCTAGGTCTGAGCGACTCAGCATACTTTTCTCTGGCTAACATTATTTGCTTGTGTTGCTTTTAAATGCTCATAAAATATAAGTCATACAAAATGTATGGATAATAAGTGAGTAGTATGTTGTATGTTCTTTGCGAATGAATATGAGCTAAAGATTGGCTGATCAAATCAAATACTATTCAAGGCTTGAAATCTATGAATACTTTTGCACCCAATGCACTTGTAATTTGTGACATTGCAACGGTACTTACAGTGTGCTATTTTAAGCCTATAAAATACTCCATTCGTGAGCTAGGCTAGAATGAAAGGCATGGATTATGCTACGAGCTTGGCATAGCCCGCCTTTAAGGGAGCTAGGCCAAGTGGGATCCTTGCTAGTCTTTCCTAGGCACGAGCAATTCAACGTACTTTTCTCTAGGTGACAAAGAGGCACTAGCACTTCAAGACGCCTAGCCTTTGCGAGAAAATATGCACTAAAGATTGACATGATAGAATTAGATGCTCTTCAACTCATTCAATACTTGAAATCTTCGAAACACGTTTCCACCAAGTGCACTTTGTAATCTCTAACATTATAGCACCACTTAGAAAGGCAAGAGTTTGTGTCGGTTATTTGTATATTTTACTCTTAAAAGATTGGAATAAAATATTTCGTTCATTTGCTTCTTTTGCTACCACTTCCCCAATTGATCGATACAGAGTCAATATTGTCCCCATTTCATTTTACTCGATCGAATCTTCATAATGAAACTTCAGTTTTGGGTTTCATAAATTAAATAAAATTAAATTTCTATCTACTATATCCATCACCATCATCCTTTGTCAACCACTCCATACCAATCATCATCTCATGATCTTAACCAATACAACAATTAGTGGGACGTGCGCGCGCACGCGTGTGTGTGTGAGAGAGAGAGAGAGAGAGAGATTAATAAGAATAGTAGAAAAAAAATAAAAATCCCTTAATATGGTAGTTAGAACTATCCAAAATTCTGCCGGTTCTTTGATATGTCATTTTCAATTCAGACAGTTATTTTTGTGCTGAAAATTTCAGTCACAACCCTTGGTAAAGAAGGCAAAAACGTGATGCAAAAAGTGATAAAAGCGTGTCATCAATAATGCAATTCTTAGCAGAAAAAGTAAAAGTGCAAGACCTAGGTCATCCCAACCTATTCACTCCACTCTCTGTCACACACAAATGTACTATAAACTAGCCATTAAGACTAATAAACGATTCACAATAATATACAACTCTTGCCGCATATGAAAATATAGTACAGTGGTCAGGGACGGATGCATGAAGGTAAAAAATTAACAAAAACATCGTAACACAAATATTATAATAAAATGAAATATGTTACAATTGTTTTTTTTATGATTTCTCATACTTTGAAATTCTTGTACAATCACTTCATTATTAGTTTTTTAATATAAAAAATAAAGATATCATTCATCCACTCATCCACAATCTGATTGTGCAATCTATCCTTCATAATGTTCATAATAAAAAATACGCAATCTATCGTAACAGTAGCAACCGAAAGAATTAGTGCAAAAGTCGAGAGCTTGTAAATCAGCGGATATGCTATATTCTTATTTGTCAAAACTAACTTCTGTGCTAAAATGTTGAGGCCATTCAATTCTTCAAACCATTTGTTGGAGAAAATGTAATTATCAATTTGACCATTCGGTGTGAAGAAATCTAATTTTGAAAAATCTTGTGAATAAAACTTAACATGTTGAATCAACTTTCTTTTGTCAAAAGCAGAGAATAAATATTGTGGATATGAACAAGCAACACAAAAGAGTAACTCAGTATTTACCTTTGAAAAACAATCATTCAATTCTTGAAATTGCATATCGATGATAGCATAGAATAAACCTACCCGAAAGTGATACAAGTTAGTCATTTGTGGAGGACTACAATAGGGACGACCGCCGTGTGCACAACGCATTAACATAGCACCCAATGTTTTGAAACATCAATATAACGATACTGACAAAAAAATGTTGCAAGAAAGAATCACATTCATAAAAATAGGCATAAAGAGTTTGTAGTTAACAAGACAATCATTTGAAAAAGAAGAAGGAAATACCAATTCATTATCATTATTTAATCATCCGAAAGCTTTCGATCTCAATTTTTGACAATTCAGTAATGCAGCTCATATTTGGTGTAGATTAAAATCACGTTAATTTTTAGTAAATTTTAATAAAAATTAATGAAATGTATGTTTGAAAAGTTATGGATCCTATGTATAGTTAAATTAATTGTTTTCTAATTTTTATTTGATTTTAATCCAAACCAAACACGGGATAAATAGTCCCAATTTTAGAAAGAAAAGCAATTTCCATAGGATAGTCTTCAGGCACCAAGTAGACAAACGAAGGACCAAATATAAGCAAAACCAAGCTCAGGTTCAGAAGAGTCGAAAGGGTTCCTGGGTCAGTAGCAGTTGAAAGGACACCAAATTCCTCAGCTTTAGAAAGGAGGCCAAGTTTCTCGATTGTAGACAAGGATAGTCCAAATTTCTCTGCTGCTGATAATAGGCCGGCTTTCTCAGCTTTGGTTAGGAGTCGGAGCTGCTCCACGAGTGTTAATAGCTTCACTGGCGGCGTTGATGTTGAAGAGCTCACTCGAGGGGGGCCGGTCTCGCCAAGAGGGAAAACAGTTGTACTCTGCAGTGTAACGAGCTTCTTTCTTTTAGCATGAGAAGCTATAAGAGGATAGAAACAACCAAATGGGAACAGAACTAACTATGGCTTTTTATTTTAACAAGGTTTCAAGAGCATTTCCTAGATTTTATATTTTCTCAGAGATAACTCAATTTGTCCATTTTTTTTCCCAGTTCCTTCATATTTGAAGAAAAGATTCGCCAATGTGAATACATGCCAACTTCAAAATTACAGGGAATAAGACCAGTTTACAACGGGAATACAAAGTAGGAAGCACAATCAAGAACCCCTTCATGGGAACATTCATGAATACAAGAACTTACGAATTATGACAAAAAAATTATTCTAACTGAAACTTGAAGTTCATGAAAAATCAATTCGAGTTAAAATTGTTCACTTCTAAGTTCAATTTCGAGGACCAATCCCTAGCTTAATGAAAAAGAACGAAGATAGAATCATAATATCTATGTATAGAGCATGCTCGACGTGTTGCAATGTAGAGTGAAAGATCCGCTAAATTTGATGTAGAGCATCTCTAAAGTGTTACAATAGATTTACAACAATTAATATTAAGTTGGAATACTCAAAAGCATTCACTCTTCTTTATATTCAAGATTTTCAAACGGTACCATGGTTTAATGTTTTCTAACAATTCCATTGCTGTAGGTTAGAATCGTCTTCAGTTTAGCAACGGATGTTAATGATGCTAGTAGAGGAAGAAAACCTCATCGATTTAATGGAATTATAGCCTCATTTATTATATAATGTGTTATTAGGTGAAACTCAATAAATGAAAGTGAAATTGAAATAAAGAAGCAAAAATTGGCAAAAAAAAAAAGGGCAAGATCCAAAATTTGGGGACCAAAGTGCAAATACTCAAAAGTTGTGTTAGAACTCACGATGAAGATTCAAAATGCTATGGGTCAAATGGATACAACTAAAGGTCAAAATGAGTGAAAATATGGACAAAATATCTTTACAAATCAATTTTCAACCGCACAAGGATGTCCAGTTTTTTAGTTGGAAATTGAGACCCATTTTCAGCCTATTAAACTTTCAAATTGAAAATTATCTATTTCTAGAAAGATTGTAGCCCTTTGAGTTATCTTTTCAACGCATTTTAAATCACCTTAATTGAATNATTAAACTTTCAAATTGAAAATTATCTATTTCTAGAAAGATTGTAGCCCTTTGAGTTATCTTTTCAACGCATTTTAAATCACCTTAATTGAATATTTGGAGGAAAAGTTATGACAAAAATACTTAAGAAGACGCAGAGTTTGAAACAGCGTCTCAAAGCCCGAGGCGGCATGGTTGCGTATTTTCAGCAACGCGGCACCTAGGCGTTGGCTCTTAGCACTTAGGCGATGCGCTGTCTGTTTGAGGATTATAATGTTTAAGCCTGCGAAAAGCCCAAAAAGACTTCAGTTTTTGGAAAATCGTGTAAGGTAGTATAAATAGAATAAAGGAGGCACTTTTATGTTGGGGGGGATTCCACACATTGAGAAAATAAGAATACAACTAGAGATTAAGAGCACAATTCAAAAGAGGAAAACATCAAGAAGTTCAAGCTTTGAAACATTAATTGGAAAAAGAAGATGATCATGGTGCAAGCTTTATTTCTTTTTCTACATCTATATTTAAAATCCGGTGATGTATTCAATATCAACTCCTTGTTTTTCTTCTTTATTTATTATGAGTAGCTAAACTTTAAATTATGGCGAACGATATAATCTTTTTGAAACCATTTATGTCTTTTATTCAAGATTCTTAGTATTTTATCATTCATGTGTTGATTTTACCATGAGTTTAATGTATTAAATTATTTGATTACTAATTTGATGACCTTGTGAATCTTTTACGAATCAAAAGATGAGTTTGAAATTTAGACCATATATTAAACTTCGTTAACTTAGTATAACGTGTATATTAAATATTGCGATCACACATGAATTCTTAGAACTAAAATTTAATTTAACTAAAGTAGATTCGCATAGAGATATGGGATTGAAGTAGTTAAATTAATAAGTTCAATGAGAACTCGAGTGGGGTATATTGAATACCATATAATAATTCGATCGAACTCTACATTAGGCTCTTGAATCTCAAATTAGGACTTAAAGGTGATCAATAGGTGAATTGTTCATCCCTAATTTCTAGCCATTATTTGAAATATCGAATCTTTGTATGCATTTTAATCAAGTTAAACTATTTAAAACAAAAATTCATATCAATGCATAACTCTTTGTTTACTTTCATCAAATAGGAGTTTTGAACATTTTAATTAAGATCTATAGTATAGTCCTCGTGCGAAAGATAATTTGGACTCAAAGGTCCATTGTATTACTTGTTACAACAGTCACGAACACCAATGTATATGTTACATTCAACTTGTTCTTCTTTTCCTCTTCCTCTCTACATCAGGTCCTTTATCTTCATATCTCTCTATATTATAAAATGGCTATGAGAAGGTGGGTTAACAGATTTTGTTGTTTTAACAAAAAAAAAAATTCCTTAATATCTCTGTTAAGTGTGGAGAATGAGAAGCTCAAAACCGAGAATAAGCATGCAATTAAGG
>CAIGRO010002225.1:0-15601 GCA_903798355.1 Fraxinus baroniana
TTTCTTGGGTTGGTTTCAACTTGTTTGCGGGTTCCCAAGATATATTCTTGGCTGGGTTTGCATCAATAGTATTGAATGTCTCCATTGAATCTGTTGATCGAAACCCATGACTGTATAAAAAGATACGATTTTACTTGCACGTCCCCAATAGCATAATGGTTGGTGAATCCAAAACATACGCCATGTTCTGGAAATACAGTTACTTGTAAAGCCAAGACCGAAACTCGAACGGAGTCATAAGAAGGGTTGCCAGTGGCAATTGGGGGACAAAGAATAGAATTCACGAGAATTAGTTACCATTTTGGAATGGGGTGTGGGTGGGTGGATAGATGGAGAATAAGAAGGAGGAAATGGGTGTTTAATTTTATTTATTTGATTTTAGTTATTTTACTATAAAAAATGTAAAGTTGTCATTTTAACATTTTAAAATTGATCAAAATTATTGTTAATGTCAATTATTTTGTCAACTGACGATCAAACTAATATAAATCATTTATTTGGACTTCAACTGCGACATTTTGAAATGTTGGTACCGTAGGTGGAACAAATGAAAGGTTTGGACAAAATCAACTGCTAAATAAAAGATTTTGGTACCGCTATTGTAAATATCCCCAAAAAATAAATGGATAATAAATGTGACACATGGAAATTGATAGTGCAACCTTAGCACAAAAGTTGGCATGCCTATCCAAAATGAGTTATTATCAAATGCCTAATAAAGCTAATAAATATTAGTACTTTTGTTTATGTTGACAAGTGATGTTTGAATAAATAAATAATAATGTTAAAAAGCTCCATTAAAAGTAATATTTTGAAAAAATGTATTTTGGAATAGTGGTTTTTGGAGAATGTGTGAGCAAAAAATAAGAGAATATTTTGAATTTGTATGTAATATTATTTTATATTGAAAAATGTGGTTGAAAATAAAAAGGTGAAAAATGTATTTTGAAATAAAAATGGAACCCAAGCAGGGGCAATGGCTGTTTTTACCAAGTCCTCGTTTGATTCCACTTTTTTAAAATACATTTTTCTCTTTTCTTTTTCGACAACATATTATTAAATAAAATAATATTACAAGCGAATCCAAGAATTTTTTTTCTCATTTTTTAACAACTCATCAATCTACTATTCGAAAAATGCATTTTTAACAAAAAAAAAAACCTTAAATCTTCAACGTGAGCTTCGACATAACTTTTGAGTATTTGCACTTTAGCCCCCAAACTTTGGATCTTGCCATTTTTCGCTTCTTTCTTTCAATTTCACTTCCATTCATTGAGTTTCACCTAATACACTTATCAGGTACGCATTCCATGTTCAACATACATGCTTCATTTGGTATATAGCTAGAGATGAAGTTAGGAACTAGATTTAATGTGACCAGGAATAAACTTGAGAATTTTTATTTTTCAAATAAATCAAGTGGAATATCTTAAAATAAATCTTGAGAGAGAGAGAGAGCGAGCTTACAGAAACTAGCGTGAGGTCAATTCTTGCTTCGAATAGCGAGAGATAAAGAGGGTGAGTGAGAACAAAATTAGAGAGCAAAGAAGGTGGTGAGAGACGTGAAGGGGAGTTATTTTATTTCTTATAAGGCTATTTAGTGAAATTTTTATTTCGTCATTATTTTCTATGCTCGAACTCGCATTTCATCGATGTTATTAAGGTATAGTAGCATCGGATAATATGAAGAATTACAGCTTGCTAAAGTGTATGTAATATTTAATTCTTGGGTCTGTCCTAGTTTATAAAATATTTTGATGCACGAATTATAATTTCAGTGCAAAATAATTTTATTTTGTTAATTTCTAATATATAAGTTTGTAAGATTCTTTAATTAATGGCACGCTAATTAATTCCAAAGTGAAAATTGGGTTGGATTTCTCTATATTGGAAGTAGGAAGGAAGGTTAAAAAAGTGAAAAGAAATAAATGAACATATTTTCACTTTAGTTCTCTAATGACTTATTGATTATACATTAATATAGCTTCTTTTTGGTTTCTATTTTATTTTGTTAAATTTTATTTTTCAAGAAATGAATGGTTGATAAGCGTAAAGTGACGGTGCAACCTTGCAATATATAGGACTATAACTTATTAAATAAGATTTTTTTTTTAAAAAAATAGTGTTTATTATATAAAAAATGTGAACCGTGTACAAGATTTTGATTCCGATTTTTTTTCTTTTAATTTAACTAAGATTTTGCGTTTTGTAAAGTTTGAGTCCAAATTGTGCTTTCTCATTTTTTGTTATTCTTTTGGCTGTCTTCCCAATCAAATTTTGATACCTAATCGAAATGAGAAGAAGAAGGCGCCAGAGCTTTCTAAAATATTTAGTGTACGAATTAAGTAAAATTTAGTGCAAATTAATTTCATTTTATTAGGTTTTAAGTTTGTAAACTTCTCTAATCAACGGCGAATTAATTAATTATAAAAAAGGAGGAAATTTTCTTTATGCCTTGAAAGCAGGAAGGAAGAATAAAAAGGTGCAAAGAGACGAGATCGAATCCCCTGCCAATACTTTTTCGGTCGAGTCCGTCGCACCGGGCTTGCTAGTACGGTTTATCTCTCCTATGTGTTTTGCGAGCTACTGTACATGGAGCAAGGTTTATTCAGTGTGCACGCAAGGGTAACGGCTGCGGGTTCCTACGTGAACCCAAAAAAAAAAGTTGCAAAGATACGCTTCATTTATTCTTAATTGACAAAAGAAATTATTTATTACAATTCACATATTTACTTATAAGTAAAATTATCATGCTTAGCCAAACCTGCACTAAATATTATCTTGAATTTAGCATATATCCAAATATCTTCATTAACCTAATAATCAAGCACAGTACAAAATCAAACCCTAAGTGCCTCGACCCGGCCCAAAAAAGAACGGTCCATATTTCTTCAATCTGCGCCGTTAATATCTTTCAAAGAAACAAAAACGGTAAATAAATTCAAATTTCAAATCTACGCCTCCAACGGTCAAATTTTCAGAGGGTTTCTCCACGAGCTACACGCGTATATATACCCCACAATCCTTCATAGTCGCTCCTCGCTCCATTCTTCTTTCCGAGGAAAACCCAGAACAAAAAATTCTCTCTACGAGAAATTCTTTACAAATTTGCAAGAAATTTTCAATTTGAATCGTTTAGCAATGGATTTCCACAGCCTTGCAAGAAGAGAACTCCAGGCTCTCTGCAAGAAGAACAAGATCCCGGCTAACATGACTAATGTCGCCATGGCAGATGCTCTTAAAGCTCTTGAGACCGTAAGTTTTCTGGGATTTCTGAATCTTTGATTTCTTGATCTCGTGTCATATTTGTTTATTTATTTTTATTTAATTGCACTGTATAAATTCCTGCATGTGTTAGTTGCTAAGAATCAATTGCTTTATATCTCCCAGTTGATATAGAAGTGAAAAGAACGGGAAAGAAATATCCGTGTATATGTTGTAGCACTGTATTAACCTCGAAGATTCTCCAGATCTTGTTATTTTCATATTTAATCTATTACAATGGAAAGAACGATGTACGTAGCCGACCCCAAAATTATAGGTTATTATCATTTGTTCACTGTATTAATCTTGAAGATCTCCAGATCTTGTGTTTACTCTATTACTATAGGAACCCTGAATGGAGTGTGGTTTTTGAAAACTTAAATTGATAAACGTAGTGTTCTGATTGACAAATCTGCAAATTATTGGCATGATAGGTTGAAGGGATTGAAGAATATTTGAAACCAATGCAATTGGAAACCGCTCAATCATCAATTGATTCACCGGTGAAGTCAGAAGAAAGATCTCCATGCGTGCTTTCTACCGTTGGGAGGAGTACACGTAGGAGAAATGTTGTTAGAGAGGAGCCCGAAAATTTGCCTTCAAGGACTACTCCATGGCGTTCAACAAGAAAAGCAGTTGTCAGAGACGCGGGCGAAAAGGAGGTTACAATTGAAACTCCGGCATTGGCAGCGACCACTAGAAGAAGGGCTCAGGTGTCAGTGGTTCGGAGAAAGGTGGAGACTCAATTTGAAGAGGAAATTGGAAAAGATAAAAATACTGTTCCACCAACCCCTGCTCCATTAGGGACTACTAGCCGGAGAAAGGTAAAGGAAGAAGAGAGCACAGTGAAAAAAGTGTATAGCACGCGCAGATCAGTAAGGTTGGCTGAGAAAAGTGTGGAGATATTGAAGTCCAACGATGAAGAAAAATTGGAAACATTTAAGCAAGAATTGTTTACCAAGGAAATAGGTAATAATTTGGACGCGAGTCTGAAACAAGGATCAGATGATTCAGATAAAGTTTTGGATATCGGAGGTATTTTTCTCAACTTGTTCAAGAATTATTGCCTCTTATAATCTCAAGATTTGTTTTCTCAATCATCAATAACTTTCTACGATTGCAGGTGTTGATACTAAAGCAATGGCACAGGATAATTCGGAAAGCGAAAAGATTTCTGAGGCTGAGAATGCACTTGACTATGGTGTCGAATCAAATTCTGAGGTTGATGATACTGTGGATGATGTCCTTGAAAATAAAGGTATCCTTCTGTGTTTGGGCGGTGTCTTTTATGCTTTTCTGAATTCATTTATGTTAGGATTGATGTCCGCTTATCCGGTTAATTTCTTTATGAAATTGATTTTTTGTTGCCTTCTGTACACCTGGATGATTTGCAGATAATGAAATTTCTGGTGATACCAAGAGTCAAAATGCAACGGAGAGAGAAATTGAGAATGCAGAAGATATGGAACTCGAAGTTTCCCTAGACGTCTTAGTTGACGAAAATTCTTGTGATGTTGATTCCGAAAAGGAGTCTGAGAAGGAACTGAAGGATGAAATGGATTCCGAAGTTTTTCCAGGTTCCTTGTCTGATGAAACAAAGACTGAATTGAATGTTCTTGATTTGGTAACACCTGCTGCTGATATTGTGGGTGAAGGAAGTGGGATTGATTTGGTGAAAGATGTTGAAATGGGGCTAGCTTCCAATGATTCAGAAGCCAATTTCGAGCTCACTGATCATTCGACTTTCCCCAAACAGATTGATAATGGGGAGGAGCTCGACTCGCCGGAAATTCTTCTGCACGAACAAAGTGAGCAAGATGCTGATCAAGTGTCTTTATCTTCTGTTGAGTCCCTTGGAGAACCTAATTTCGATTTCATTGATGATTCGACCATCCCTAGACAGATAGGGGTGAGGCGTGAGTCGATTGAAATTCTTGAATCTGAGCAAAGCAAGCAAGAGAGTGAACAAGTAGTTATCGAGGGTGCAACTGATATTCCTTTGTCTTTGTCGACTCTAATCCCAACTGCTGATCCCACCGAGGAAGTTCAATCTACCAGTCTTACGCCAACAAAGACGCCAATCAAGAAATCACCGAGCAAGAAAACACCTAAAACGATGAAAAAGGTGCCTGATGTTTTGGATAATAAAGAGAACATTGGCAGTGGCAGTAAATTTTTCATTTTCACAAAGGAGAAGGCGAAGACTCCAATTAAGACACCAACGACGAATAAAAAAATGACTGATGCTACAGATAACAAAGAGAATCTTAGTGGCAAAAAATTGATTCTTCTCACCAAGGAGAAGGTGAAGCAAACTAAAGGCACAACTAGCACAACTACTGAACAGAATTTGCATGAATTAAGTCTGAGAAAACTGACAAAGATGTTCAAAGAGAAACTACAGATAACGAATCAGTCCAGCAAAAATGAGAACGACCCTAAGGTGATCCCTTGATTCTTTTCTTGTTCTTGTTTTGGCTTTGTGTTTAGTGAGATGGACCGGTCCACATCTCAATATTGTACTGTATTGTCTATTAGAGTACTGCATACCAATACACAATCTTTTATTGTTTGACAAGCAGGAAGCAACATTGAGGCCAGCTCTTCAAGCACTTCCTGAGAACCAATTGGTGGATGAAGCCCAGAACTGAATCAAAATTCTCTTCAAACTTTATAGGATGGAGTTTTGAACCATCTTGGAAAACTCCAGCTAAGACAGGGTTTTTTTTTTTTTTTTTTTTTTTTTTTTTTTTTTCCCCCTTTTTTTATTTTTTTTTTTTTTTTCCCCCGAGTATTGCAATAAGTTGCTGATATGCTCTTCGAACTTGAGTTGTGTCATTACCTCTTTGGTAATAATCAAATCTTTTTATTTTCCTCAATGATGTTGAACAGTTATGAGATTTCAGTGTTTTCAGCATTTCTTCTTAATTGTTCACACAGCGATTTCACAACTGATGACTGGTCGCTTGCTTACAAACTTAATTATTCTAAAGACAAACGTAAACAGTGTCATCTATCTGCACGTGCTCGAATGATCATAAGTTTTAAAGGAATTGTCGGATCTTCGGTATTTGTATCTGCTCTGAAAATGACCGGCTTTATCTGAATTTGGCTAGTTATTAAGAAATATAGTATTTCTGTGCATAGAAATGTTCCACAAAAACTTCAGCTGTGTAAACCTTTTCTTTTACCAACTTCAACAATTAAGCCCCTATTGAGCTATGTTAAAATTTTCATTCAAAATTTTCATTCACATTTTTCTACTCATTTTCAACCATACATTCTTCAAAAAATTAATATTTCCCATCACACCAATAATTTTTCCTTCTTTTTCAACCACACATTCTCCATCTATCTACTATTTCAAAATACATTCTTTCAAAATAATGTGGCTCAAATGCACCCTAAACTAGAATTTGGTATGAAATCCAAGGAAAGTTGTATCAGTCTCTAAGTTGCTTTTTATTTACTCGAATGAATCAAATATCGTGTGCCAACTCAATTAAGTTGGTGAACTAACATGGAAGCAAGCGACAAAAGCTCCTTTGAATTGTGTCTGCGAAATTCCTTATTAGATAAATTCAACTCGCATGACACCAATCTCACACTTACAGTCTCCCCCCAGAACTTACAACAAGAATTCACATAATATCAAATGATCATATTATTTACAGTATGATCATATTATTTACAGTAACAGCCTAACTCAATTATGAACAAATAAATGAATGCTGGCCAAGCATCATTCTACCTGACTCTTGACTAATGAAACATTGCCTATTATTAGTATTATAGATGGCCAAGATCAAAAGCCATCTGAAACCGGTCTTGTTCCACCACATTTTGTTGTCTATCTACTTTCCGAGCTTTTTCTCTCTACCCAAATGTTCATATGAGATTCTTTACATTCTGACCTCGACTACGTCACCATCCCTGAGCTCTGTGTTGGGCAATACCAGCTGCCCATTCACCGAAACCAGCTTTCCGTCAAATCCTATCCTTCTAGCAGCATCAGCGGCCGTGCTCCCAGTTCTCAATCTCATTATCTCCCCATGAGGCCAACATACAATCGCCACTTCATCAAGAGAAACTGAGTCTCCATTCACGTACTTCCTTGCACCAAGGTTAAGTTGTCGAAGCCCAGCTTCGGAGCGCAGTTGCTCCTCCCATTGAAGCATTGTCCTCAACAGCTGCACCTGGTATCCGCCAAAAAATTAAAACAAGAACTCAGATCTTAAAATAATTTACTTATCAGCAAGTACGGTTTTAAATAAATACCTCTTTTATTGGTTGAAGTTAAAAATAAGACTTCTATATCTTCATTGCTTCTATAAATACCTTTTTTAATTAAATTTCTCATCCAATACATTTTTCCTTGGGAGTTATTACCAATGTATAAAAAAAATCAGTGTCCCAAGAGCCAATCTAGCTCTCACATTGATAAGTGAGTATTTAAATGCACAAACATATTGAATAAAATAAAACATTAGGAGTCCTAGATGGCAATAATTATTAAAATCCTAATACTCCCTCCATCCATAAAAATAGACTTGCTTTTTTATTTTTGTTTGTACCAAATTATAGGCCATTTTCCTAGTTACGAGTACAATTGATTTCTTAATTTTCTAATATGCCCCTATGTGATGTGCCTTTTTATTTACAAATATGAAAAACTTTTATTTAAATCATTATTCAATATAGGAGTTTTTTAAAAAAATATAAGTAAAATTTATTGTTCCAACTATATTAATTATATTTTCTTAATCTGTATGAAAATGAAAGCAAGTCTATCTTTGTGGAATAGAGGGAGTATAATTTTTATCACCCCTTAATGCAGATGAAAGCAAAGTTGAAGCTTCAATCCTTCAAGTAAGATAGCTTGTTAATGCTCAAAAAGAAATCCACCCAATATAATTTCAGCTAATCCAACTCCTAATAACTTTACTAGTCACGAAGCATAGAATGATTTATCATCATCAAGTAATCAAGGAATGAACTTCAATAGCCTGAATTACATCCAACTATACCTTATGGTTGATGCCATTGTCCACCAGAGTTGAGTTAGAGTTGAAACTAGACCTCTCCTCATAAATTGAGTTAGATACATCAGAAGTAATAGTTTTGCCCTCAAAAACAGCCGAGACAACATCCCAGTATTCAGTTTCTTCCCGTTCTGTCAACTCAATGACTTGGATAAATGTTGGCAATAGTCGTTGAAATTGATCTTGCTGTGCAGCAATAATAATCTGAGTGCATTTCTTGAAGTAGCCAGCATATAATATGACAATGCCAAGAGAAGAAGAGAAAGAGTACAACAATCACAAGAAAAGAAAGCATGGGAAAAATGAGGAAAGGGTGGCAAACAAACCTTGTGGTATATACCATCCCGACAAAGGGTATACTTTTCCAAGCAGGTACACCAATCCCCGTGTCCCGGTTTGCACCACCACTCATCGGAAACCTAAAACCCATTTTGGCAGATGGTCCGATTATAAAGAACAAACAAAATCAATCAAATCTACCGTTCTAATGAATTTCTCCGAAAAATTTCAGATAATTCAAATTGTATCAGCCGAATGGAATGTAGTCATGAGAAAAATTGTTTCTTTTCTTATTTAAAAAAGGGAAGTTGGTCCATCATATAATTTGTACCCCATACTAAAGAATGAGAAAATAATACAATGGAAACAAACAAAAGAAACTTCTGAAATACAAAATACTTGGGCATAAATTGTGTCCAATAGAATTTGAACCTACACCAAAGGTTTAGAAGGCCACTGTCATATCCATTAAAAAATGGACATTGTCCAGAATATCATATTTTGACTTTCCCATCACTTCAATCACATTATACTATCAGAACATGTATATTGTTTATTCTTTTATTTCTTAATTACTATTCATTTACGAGGTTTTATTACTTGCTGGCTGCAGCATATTCAGACTCGTTCTTTTCATTACTTAATACTTGTTTTTATCAAGGCACTTCATTCTTCTCTTACAGTTTGGATTTGGGGGTAAGGTGACAAACCATTATCTTCAATCGGCAAAGTTCTGAAAGAATTGCACAATATTTCTTTTTAAGCTTTGTACTAATGATAATAGATAAACTTTTCATTTAATCAAGCTTTCTCCTCGTTAGTTCTGAAACCTTCTCTCCATTAAATGAGAAAGTAAACAACTGCTAATACCTTTTTATATAAACTTGCATAAACTTCCCATCTTTTTATTTGGTAAGAAGATCTTCTGTCAGGTACTGCCTCAGAAGCTGCTAGTCCGAAGCTTACAGCAACAAGCAATTCTCTTCCCTCGTTGTCAACTCTGGAAAATCAAACTTAAAACGTAAAACTCAGCAAAGGTAAAAATTATGGTCACGGCACATAAATTTTTTGTGTTACCTGACAATAACTGCAGGAAGCAAGTGACCTGCTTCCACTCTGAGAACTGGATGTCCAGATTTTAATGCTCTATATTTTATGAATGGATCATTCTCAGCAGAACCTTGATCTTCTATTTCATTTGGGAAATCTGAGGAAACCATTATTTCAGAATCAACCACACTACTCTTGGAGGGCAATGGATTCTCAGTTTCCTTGTAAAGCCAATGTGCAGCAAGTCCGTGTTCAGCATATTCATGCATCCTCTAAAAATTCAAGATTGTTTTCAAATTAAAATCGAGAAACATGCAACTTTCACTGCTTATACAAATTTTGAAGCATTATATACCTGTGTTCGTATTTGAACTTCTAAAGGAGAGTTGTCAGGACCTTGTACTGCAGTATGCAGTGACTGAGATCGTGGACAGGCATTAGAATTGGGAGACAAGTCAGAATGATATTTTGCTCGAAGAACTTTTGTAAAAACACGACAAAAGAGTGCAAGAATAATGATATAATAATTTGACCTGGTAGCCACTTGGTTTGGGGTTAACAATGTAATCGTCAAGTTCACCATCAATAGGGGTCCAAAGTCTGCAAAGAGTAAAATCATTCATTATCAAGTTGGAATCACTGTTGATCCCATTACCAATTCAACTAGATGGAAGGTAAAGACTGATAGATCATAAAATTTCTGATTCACTTACCGGTGTATAATATTAAGGAGATTGTAACAACACTGAACTGCCTGTCCATGCAAAGTCCCGTTCTTATCTCCAACAATAACCCTCAGCGCACGGGCATCATATACTTTGTTGATGCCAACGTCTTTTCTTCTCATCTATGGAGCAGTGAAATCAAAATGAGTGTTGTGAACAATAAAGTATAACTTTTAGGTCAAACCTAGCTGTCAAAATCAAAAAAATAAAAATCTCACTTGAAAATAACATTTTTTTAACAGAAGAGAATCACTGATAATAAATATTATCACAGAAGAGAATTATTGAAATGAAATCTTAATCTAAAACCTTCCAATATTAGGTGTTGGGTCTGTTATGTAAATATGCTCACTCTGTATCATATTCTTCCAATCTACTACAAATTTTTATTACATATGAACCGCAACCTGAAGTACTCAATTATGATGGCTTAACAGACAGAAATGTTTATCTAATGAGGACGATACTGTGAATAAAACCTTAAAAATCTTGACAATAGTAGAACATCAGAGTTATGATAGTCAAACAAACTTGATTTCGAGGAACATTATACACCTTTAATCATTGCTTAGATATGAACATAGAATTTCATCTGTACCTTGCTATATACGCTGTACAAGCTTTTTAGGCGTCCAGATAAAGTAACTTCCATTCCTGGAATATAACTGCAAACATATGGTGGAAAGTTATAAACTCGTGTCAAGCTAACATGCTTTGCATGAAACTAGACTAATCAGAATGTTTTAGTTAGACAGAACCTACGATGTTGATATAAATAATTCCCGCTCAAGTGCTTCCTCACAAACAACAAGAGATGCTAGAGCAATGCCGGCATCCCTCACAACCTTTGGCTTTTTTGGGGTATCCAAACATGTCTCAAGATTCTTAAAAAAAATTGTACGTTTTTTCCTATCTGACAAGAGATCAAAAGGAAGTACAGCTTGCAAAAGAACCTGCAGATTGAAAAAAACATGAGAACAAATCAATCGGTACCATGCTAATCGAAATTATCACAATCA
Source organism: Fraxinus baroniana (assembly GCA_903798355.1). Classification (NCBI taxonomy): domain Eukaryota; kingdom Viridiplantae; phylum Streptophyta; class Magnoliopsida; order Lamiales; family Oleaceae; genus Fraxinus; species Fraxinus baroniana. Next base: position 11,380 of record CAIGRO010002225.1, read on the forward strand.
AATGTTGGTGTTCATAAAATATATAGAGGTCAGAATAGAAAATCAAAGGACTGAAAAAATATCACCTTTGAAAGTTTAAGAGAACTGTCATGTAGCTGTAGAGATACAGAAAGAGGATAAGAATCCTCATTAGAATTAAAAAAAAAAATGCTTACCATAGCACTTACTTTCAGTTACTTGACTTCGAAATTATCGCTAAACTGTTTACAGAGAACACAAAGCAAATAGGTTACTAATTATACTTTTACCTTCATGCTCAATTTTCCCTCCTCCCCTTCCTGAGGTTCTTCAAGTTCAGGATATCGTTCAACGGCACTGGATTTTGCAGATATTCTTCTCAGATTGCTTGCCTTGTTTGTGGGGCTCCACATGGAAGCCAGGTCAGCCCGAAGTTGGCGAAAAATTTTGGGCTGCAAGTTGGATGCATAAACGGCTATTACTAGCGAGTGTCGGTTCCACAAGCACCTGTGCATTGCAACTCTTTCTTTCACAGTATCGTTCAATTCTCAATAACAAAGAATTTGGCGCACCTGAAGAACGGCAAAGCACAGGTCTTCAAGTTCAGCTTTTAGAGCCCACAAACCCAATCTGGAGGCAAGCGAGCACCAAATAGCTAATGTCTCCTCTGCTACAGCTTGAGCTTTGGCATAAGGAAGCGCATATCTGTAAAAGGGCCAATAACTAAATCGCATGAAACATGACCACCAATGTACTATGGGATTTTCCAGACAACTGAAAGGCTAAAACCAAGTTTCCATGACAACGGGACAAATTGAAACTATAGAACTAAAAATAAGGAAAAAGTGAAAGTAATAATAAACTCGTGAATTAGATATCATTAAGCCAAAACTATTTTCTCTACATGCTCATTTTCAACCGCACATTCCCATAAAAAAATATTCTACAAGTAAACCTAAAACTTTTTCCTTACTTTTTAACTACACATTCTCCTAAAAATCACTATTCAAAACATTTTTTTGACCAAAAAATGGCCATCAAACAGGGGCTAATTATTATTGTAACTAGGCATATCATCTCTGATGAAATACAACTAAAAATGACATTAAAGGAAGGTTAGAGTAAATACATTGTTCTCATATTATGAAGACGGTCTGCAAGCTTTATAAGAACAACACGTGGATCATCAACCATGCCTAGCAGCATCACTCGCACATTATTTGCCTGAAAGAAAGATAGCATTATGAGACGTTATCGAGAACTATGAACATTTTCAATGCCTATTACACACAATAGCATATTGTTCTCTATCAATCAACATTCATGTGACTCTGATCATCTCGATTATTGATGGGTTATTTGATTATAAGAAAGGTGAGAAAAACAGGGATAGACTTCACAAGGATTACTTATTATGGGGTAATTTCTTGCTTAAGAAAGAGAATTATTTGGATATGTACAATCATGTTTATTTATGTGAATCAGGTTAAAAAAAAAAAAAAGGTTCAAGTAGGTCAAAGAAATATATCTTGAATGTCATTCTTAGCTACAGTTAAAAATAAATAAATAAATAAAGAAGCATGCATCGAAGTAAAGAAAAGGAACAGAGTTATTAGCATATTCCCTATATATGCCTTCACTTTATTTTGACTAATACATGTTTATTCCACATCTTATGTGTATGTTTTGGAAAGTTTTTCAGGTGGATTTAGTCCGTATTATAGGGGAACTCTATCAGAAATTTTAAAAGTAATTATTGTCATGGTAGGTCAAAATTAGCCTTGATGGTGGTTACAGAGTCTAACTGACATCTACCATTGGCGCATGTTACATTTCGATCCACTCGGGTGATTCGGGTCGAGTCATGTTAGTTTCAGCATTTTGAACGTCTCTAAATTTAAACTGAACATGAAACTTTGAATTCATTCGGCTTCTTTATGGAAGATGAGTGAATTCCTATATCTAAGATGTGGCCAACTCCCTCCACTTGAGGGTGTTTCTGCTTCAGTTGGTATTATAGGACACTTGTGAGAAACTCTAGAATGATTGCTAAGCTACTAACTTAAGTAGCTATTTAACATTCAACATCTGGTTCCACGGTTTAGAACGACTTTTACACCCGTTTTGTATTTGAAAGTAAAATTCTAGTCAAATGTTTATTAAATTGGTAATAAAATAGTTTTAACTATAGACTAAATCACAAAAGTAGAAAATGGTTCATGCTCTACTGCTTCAAAATAAAAAAAATTTATATATATATATAAGGAACCTACTTCTTTCTTGAAATATTATTAAGCCCCTGTTTGAGCCACATTAATGTTCTCATTTTCATTATTCTACTCATTTTTAACCACACATTCTTCAATAAAATAATATTTTTTATCGCATCAATAACTTTTCTTTCATTTTCAACTACATATTCTCCATCACATCAACAGTAAAAATGCATTCTTACTCCCAAAATGTGCACCAAACAAGCTCTAAAAAAATTACTTCTCCTCATTAATACCCTTGTCATCCCTATGACTTCATGCTCTGATTTTCTTGAGCTTCTGCTAATTGCAGCACTTGTTCTTCCTGTCATTTGAAGTTTATGTACAAACAATAAAATGGTAACCTAACTGGACTATCCTCTATCTCTACTCTCATTTTGATGTTCTAAACCATTCTTAGTCACTAAAGTTTTTGTCCTGTATTGTATGGATAAATAGGTTCTATTGTCTAAAGTATGGACTGAAGCTGATTGGTGAACATGATATTGACTTGAATGCTTACCTCGTCATGGCTGAGCGTCGCTTGACTCACATTCATTCTGCGGTGCCTCCGCAATAACTATAAAACAGGTGTCCAGTCAAATTAATTAATGATAAAGATTCATTAAAAGGGAAAGGGAAATACAGTGCACAAATTTACAAGAACAATATTAAGACACACGTACAAAGAAGTCAAAATCTAGTTATTTTCCCATGATATCTTGGCAAGACGACCCCTAGATCTAGTTCAGAAAGTTCGTTATTTTCTCACATGAGATCCACCACATGACAAATGAGCCATTCAAGCTCACTGTTTCAAAGTATGACCCCAGAGAATAATTGTTTTGTATTGCATGATGTACCTGATTGATATAACTTAGTCTGGAAACTCCAGCTACCAACTTTGCAACATCAGCATCAAACTCTCTCTCTATGCTACCCAAACTTTCACAGGTATCATCAACCACATCATGGAGGATTCCAGCCACAACTGTATCGATAGCCTACGTAAAAGCATTCACAAATTCACATGATGAATAAACGGGAATAAAAAAATGAATTACTCACTGCAAATAGATGGAAATAAAAGATGAGTTACACACACACAAAAAATAAAAAAATAAAAAAAATACTACAGTGGGCACCAATAATGTCTGATTATGTTGTATTTGCTCTTGTATTTTATAAGGTAAATTGCTTCTTTGAATCTTTCAATGGGAAGACATGATACAGACATCACACACTTTAGTTGTTTGCACAAGGAGCATGTTCCCTAAGCTTAAAAAACAGTAAAATACTTTTTTACGGAACTAAAGATCCCCACAAAGAGTAATTTCTAAAAATGCTCAAAACATTTTTAACAAAAATATTTACTTAAAATTAACTTTTAAGCTTGGCTAGAAATGCTAATTGCCAATACTGAAAAGATAATTGCATCATTAAGTTGTATGATGTACTCATGGATGAGGGTTGTTTACCTTTTTACCATTTGATGGAACTAACACAGCTACGATTTTTCCCGTGTGAATACAATGTGATATGTAGGGGTCTCCTGTCTTCCTCAACTGACCATGGTGAGCTTTCCTTGCAAATGCAATTGCCTTTTGCACCTGCCTTCACAGATTCAGTACCCTAGTGGCGTTACAGCAGCAAATCACATTGAATCAAAACATCAAGCACAAGTAGAGATGGTAAACCTTTTCATGATTAAATATGGGATACCCTGTGACGTCTACACCATCCAGAACGAGAGATCCTGCAGCAAATACTCGCTCTATCACTTCAATATGAGGAATAGATGTGAACAACAAATTGCTATGTAAATTGGTCCTTCGGTACTTTTTCAAGTTTAGAACATAAATAGATGTGGTCTACATTCAGCTACGTTTTAGATGAACAGCAGAAGTCATCAGGCTTACTACTCAGGGCGGCCTAATGAACAAACAAGTGCATATTTTGATTTTTACCTATCAACAAAATTAAGAATTTTTTTTTTTTTTTTTTTTTTTTTT
>CAIGRO010002238.1:0-12529 GCA_903798355.1 Fraxinus baroniana
TAACTACAATTTCTTAATCTGTGTGAAAATAACCATAGGACTATCTTTTTGGGACGGAGGGAGTAATAATTTTGAGTTAAAAATATATAAATTTATGATAAAGAAAGAAAATCAACAATAGTAGAGTATCGGTATCCGATGAGTTTTGGTATCGACACGTGTCCGATGTGTTAACATGAACACGCCACAGTAGTTGAAAAATTTGTGCAACACGAGAAAAAAAAGGCCTGAATTTACTAAAAGAAAAGAAACTATTATTATAATTCAACTCGATTCAATACTTGAATTCTTAACTCTATTTCTTTAAAAAAATTATGGGACAATTATTTTTTATTTTATTTTATTATTATTATTTTTTTAATAGAGGCACACATCAAAAGGAATGACCTATGCCTAAAATTGGCATCTTACCAAACATGAACAAGCAATACATGTGGGCACACGTACAGACATACACTATAAATTCGGAACTCCTAAATTCCTTAAACTACATTTTGCAGAATGTTTTACCGAGGATTTTGATACTCTACAATCTCTTTTACCTATTGAGTAAATGGGAAATTGGAAAATTACCAGTGAATTATGTTGGAAATTCAGCCTTGATTTAGTCACAATCTGATAGATTTTGGGATTTGTTTCTATGTAAATATAGGTAGTAAAAGCTGTAAAAAATAGGAAAGTAGGAGTTGTCTAATATTAGCTTTAATTAGTTTCCTTTTCTGTTGTAATTTCTCTTTATAAAAGAAAACCATGTACACATTTTTTACATACAAAACATATTTCTTCCTCATATTTTCTAAGTTGGTATTAAAGCCAGCAAAAACGTGTATATATCACAGCAGTCCTGAAACCAATGTAGCCATGTCAACCCCTGCTGATTCCATTCCGGTAAAGATGTCCGCGAACCTGCAAAACCACCCCAACTCTCACTCTGTCCAAATCACCACCATTCGTCTAAATGGTGACAACTTCCCATCCGGATGTATATCCGTGGGCAATGAAAAATCGGCTATATCACAAGTGACAAGAAGGCTCCTGCTGTTGATGACCCACTCTATGCCACTTAGGATGTTGAAAACTCCATGGTTATGACATGGCTGGTCAATTCCATGGAGGAGGATATAAGCTCCAATTACATGTGCTATCCTACTGCAAAAGAGTTGTGGGATAATGTTAGTTAGATGTATTCTGACCTGGGCAATCAATATCAGGTTTTTGAATTGACTTTGTAGCTAGGGGAGATTCGTCAAGAAGATGATTCCGTCACCAAATATTTCAATTCGCTGAAAAGGTCGTAGCAGGATCTCGATCTCTTCAACACATACAAATGGAAATCCACCGACGACTGCAAGCACCATAAGAAAATCGTGGAAGACAACCGTATTTACAAATTTCTTGCTAGACTTAATGTTGAGTTTGACGAAGTACAAGGAAAGATTATTGGCAGATCTCCTCTTCCATCTATTGTCGAAGTATTTGCCGAAGTCAGAAGGGAAGAAAGCCGAAGGAGCGTCATGCTTGGAAAAAAGAGTACCGATGAGTCAATTGAAAATTCTGCCTTAATTAGTGATGTTGCTGGATACAAAGCTGCAAATTACCAGCGTAGGTCTGATGATAAGCCACTGGTCTGGTGCGATTTTTGCAACAAGCCTCGCCATACACGTGAGACATGTTGGAAAATTCATGGAAAACTTGCCAATTGGAAAAGCAGCAAGCAAGGAGAGAAGAACAGTGGAGTTTCTACTGCTAATGAAGCCAACTCAAGTCCTTTCAACAAAGAGCAGATTGATCAACTCTTGTAGCTGATAAAATCCAACTCCTCATCTGGTATTCCTAGTGTTTCTTTGGCACAAACAGGTAGAAATCCTAAAACCCTTTCTTGTTTAAACCCCTCTCCATGGATCATAGATTCCGGAGCCCCTGATCACATGACTAGTTTTTCACATTTATTTAATACCTATTTCCCTTGTTCTGAAAATGAGAAAATAATAATTGCCGATGGTAGTTTTTCACCTATTGCAGGATTTATTAAACTGACTGGGAAAATTACCCTCAATTCGGTTCTTTACTACTTTGATGAAGTACCTATTAGTAATAAAAAAGCTCAGAGCTTTAATAGTATTAGTTCAATTTCTGTTCGAGAAAAAATAATGTTATGGCACCATAGACTAGGACATCCTAGTTTTTTTTATTTGAAACGTTTATTTCCAAAATTATTTAAAGGAATTGATTGTTCTTCTTTTCATTGTGAAAGCTGCATTGTTGCAAAACATCATCGTTCTACTTATTTACCAAAACATTACCAAGCCTCCGAACTTTTTTATTTGATTCATAGTGATGTTTGGGGTCCTTCTAAAGTCACTACTCTTTCTGGTAAAAGATGGTTTGTTACATTTACTGATGACCATATATGTTTATGTTGGATTTATTTGATGAATAAAAAATCTAATGTGAAAAATTTATGCAAAAACTTTTACATTATGATTGAAAACCAATTTCAAACCAAACTTGGTATCTTACATTCAGACAATGGAACATAATATTTCAATGAACACTTAGGTGATTTTTTGAAAGGAAAAGGCATTTTTCATCAATCTATATGTCATGATACCCCTCAATAAAATGGCATTGCAAAACGAAAAATTAAACATTTACCTTGAAGTAGCACGTGCCATAATGTTTTACATGCATGTTCCTAAGTATTTATGGGGTGAACCGATTTTAACAGCCTCTTATTTGATAAACAAAATGCCTACTAAGGTGTTAATATAAAACACCTCTTGATTGCCTATAACTTTTTTCCCTGAAACAAGGTTGTTTTCTGACTTACCTGTCAAAGTTTTTGGATGTACTGTCTACGTTCATGTTTTAAGTCAATTTCATTTAAAACTTGGCCTGCATGCTATAAAATGTGTTTTTTTGGGCCATTCATCCAACAAAAGAGGGTATAAGTGTTTTGATCTTCAAACAAAAAAGTTCCATGTGAGTATGGATGTGTCTTTTTTAGAAATAAAACCCTATTTCATCAAAAATTCTCTTTAGGGGGAGACAAATGAAGTAGAAGATAATTTTTGGGGCATTTCTATCCCGCTTCCCAATGTCATTTGTCCTATACATGAACCACACATTTCTGAAAGTGGTCACTTAGGAAAACCAAATCCAAGTATTTCTGATAATGATTGCTTAGGAGAACCAATATCTTTGGTGCCTAATGAAGGTGATTCTCGTTCAGGGGGAGAAGTAATACAAAATGATCAACGTGATCTAAATTCTGAGCTTCAGGTTTATAGAAAGATATTTCATCTCAGAAGTAAAGACTCGAATGCCAACCCTGCACAAAACCAATCTGAAAATCCGGGTTCTAGCACCGAAATTTCATGTAATTCTATCCCAACTCCAGCTTTAATTCCGTCTACTATATCCAACAACTCACCTATTATTTCAGATCTTGATGTTCCTATAGCAATTAGGAAAGGCGTCCGAAATTGCACTAAATATCCCATTGAAAACTATCTTTCCTATCAAAGATAATCAAAAAACCATAAGGCTTTCACATTTGTTTGTTCCAAGGAATATACAGGAAGCATTGGATGACCCGAATTGGAAATTAGCAGTCATGGAGGAGATGAATGCTCTAAGGAGAAGTGGTACTTGGGGGATAGTTGATCTACCCAGAGACAAGAAAATAGTTGGCTGTAAATGGGTTTTTACGATAAAATGTAAAGCTAATGGAAGCATTGAGAGATACAAGGCGAGATTGGTACCTAAAGGTTTTACTCAGACTTATGGAATCGACTATCATGAGACGTTTGCTCCCATTGCTAAAATAAGTTTTATCAAAGTTCTGTTATCTCTTGTAGTGAATTCAGATTGGCTTCTACATCAGCTTGACGTTAAAAATGCGTTTCTCAATGGTAATCTTGAAGAAGTGTTTATGAGCTTGCCACCAGGATTTGAGAAGAGACTTGGTAGCGACAAAGTATGCAAATTGAATAAGTTATTATATGAACTCAAACAATCACCAAAAGCGTGGTTTGAACGCTTTGGAAAGTCAATTATCAGTTATAGCTTCTTGCAAAGTCAAGTAGATCACAAAATATTCTATAAACATGCAAAAGACGATAAAGTTGCAATTTTGATTGTTTACGTTGATGACATCATTTTAACCGGTGATGATGAAACAAAATTAGCAACTCCGAAGAAGAGACTCGCAAAAAAGTTTCAAATTAAGGATCTGGGAGTCCTCAAGTCTCGAAATGGAATTTGCAAGACCCAAGGAAGGTATATTCGTTAATTAGAGAATATATGTTCTCGATCTCCTTGGAGAAACAGGTTTGCTTGGTTGCAAAGCGATTGAGACTCCGATTGAGCCTAACTTGAAGTTACAAGCTGCTAAGGTTGAGGAACTAAAGGAGAGGGAACAATATCAAAGACTTGTTGGGAAATTGATTTACTTGTCTCATGCACGGCCTCATATCGTCTTTGCAGTTAGCATGGTAAGTCAATTTATGCACTCACCAGGGGCACAACATTTCGAGGCAGTCTATAGGATCTTAAGATATCTAAAAGGAACTCTAGGGAGAGGCCTACTGTTCAAGAAACATGGACTTCTTCAAGTTGAAGTGCGGACTGGGCAGGAAGCGTTACAGATAGGAGATCAACATCCAGCTACTGTTCCTTTGTTGGTGGGAACCTAGTTACATGGCAGAGTAAAAAACAGAATGTGGTAGCTAGAAGTAGTACTGAAACAAAATTCAGAGCTGTTGCCCATAGAATCTGCGAGATAATGTGGATCAAAAGGATTCTTGAAGAATTGAAATTTTCCTACTTGAATCCTATGAAGGTCTACTGTGACAACAGAGCTGCTATTTCTATAGCTCATAATCTAGTTTTTCATGGTCGCACAAAAATATAGAAGTGGATAAACATTTTATCAAGGAGAAGCTCAATACTGGAATAATATGTATGACTTATCTTCCTACAGATGAACAATTAGTTGATGTACTAACGAAGGGACTACATAAGAAGCAATTTGATAAGCTGACTAGCAAGCTGGCTATGGAAGATATCTTCAAACCAGCTTGAGGGGGAGTGTTGGAAATTCAGCCTTGATTTAGTCACAATTCGAGAGATTTTGGGATTTGTTTCTATGTAAATATAGGTAGTAAAAGCCATAAAAAATCAGGAAAGTAAGAAAGTATGAGCTGTCTAATATTAGCTTTATTAAGGAAAGTAAGAAAGTAGGAGCTGTCTAATATTAGCTTTAATTAGTTTCCTTTTCTATTATAATTTCTCTTTATAAAAGAGAACCATGTACACATATTTTTGACATACAAGACACATATTTCTTCCTCATATTTTCTAAGTAATTATGTTGTGATATTATCAGAACACATCACTACGTTTTAATATTTTAAATGCCATAAATCTACAGATTTCTATTTTCCTTCTAAACTTTTGCAATGCAAGACCTCTTTCTTGAACATTGTGGTAATGAAATCTTTTGACCTATAACCCATTAGTACAAAAATTTTAGGATGAATTGGAAATGGTCACCTTTTAGTTATTTTTCCATAATGTGTCAAAAATCTATCAGCAAAACTGCTCTTCATAAACGACATTTTAACAATTATAGATCTTCTCTCTCAAGCAAAGGTTCCATCATCGTCATTTTAGTTGCAACACTGTTCTTCATAAATGTTAACACCAATACAATCAGACTCAGTTGCTTCAGCTACATTAAGGTATTCAAGATTCAGAAATAAATTTGTACAGCCAAATTTTTGGGGAGCAAAATAGCAATATTGCATGGCATCCAACTTTGCAACTCAGAGACACAAGGTAAAAGGATGAAAAGTTTCATTTGGTAAGCAGGTTCCTAGGCAGTACCAAAAGAATCCAAAAATAAGACTCTTGAATTTGGGGTATTCCAAGTGTACTGAAGCTATGGTTTTAATGAAAAATTCATTGTGCTTAATATTCTACAATGCCAAGGTAAATAACTTGTTTTTAAAGGGTTGAGACCCATATTCACTACAAAAACCTGAAGAGCAGGAGAAAGAATAATTTTTTAATGCATCGCATCTAGATTCCAGTTGGCTAATCTCAAAAGCAATGGTTTTTTTTCTCATATTGATACATTTTGCTAAAACACAGAGACTCAAACCAGATATGATTATATTAAAAACGAACCTCATATGTCTGCCCTGCCGGAACACTGATTTCCTTAAGATCATCGATGGTCCTGATTTTCAGAGCAAGTTAACAATTTTAAAATTTATGGCAACAAAAATAACTGAGCTTCTAAAGGAGTAATAATAGTCTAAACCCTCTTGCACAGTTAGAGGTTCAATATATGATAACTGCAAAGGAACTTCTGAAGACACCTCTCCTCTAATGCACCAGCATCCTCTGCTGAAATAAAGAAGGGGGAATTCGCAAAAACCTCCCTGTAAAACAGACATACAAATCAATACAAGAACAGTGAAATGCTAAAAATAACGTGTTTCCTTCGCAGGCAGAGACTCCTCTCATAATGCTAAATCATTCTCTGTTACTATGAATTTTTTTTCTTCTTTCTATCAAGTTGATTAACAAAATGAACACTGGAGAATTGATGACCAAAGGGAGGCAGCTTATGACTTACCAGAAGAAAACCGCCAAATTGAAGTAGTCACATCAAGTGTTGTCGTGTTGATAGATAAAGAGAGGTTCCAACGATAAGTAAGAAAGCTAATTTATTTTGTACCATACAAGGTCAGATATTGTCTTTGCCTTAGGATTGTTAGTCTAAATATGCATACTCCAGATGAGAATCATATGAATGTAGAATATTGAAATGCCTCGAAGGAAAAGACCAAAAGGGACTTCTATTCTCAAAGAATGGCCCCTTGGGCATAGAAGCCTAAGCAGATGGTGACTGCACAGGTTCACACAGTGACAGTAAGGTATGCTTCTGAATATTGCATGTTTATGGATGCAATTTAATAACATGGAGAAGCATAAAAGAACTAGTGGTTGTAACTTGCAAGATCAAATGTAGAAGCTGATTTGCAGTACATGGCTTAAATTTGTAAGGTCCTATTGCTTAAATTTTATTCTGAACTGACTAAAAATGGAGAACATGATCCCATAGAGCTCTATTGCGATGAACATTAGTATAGATCACAACACTGTACAACAAATAGAACTAAGAAGGTTGATGAGGACCACAATTCACTATGTAAAAAATAGGACTGATCTGCAATATCATCTGTGCCCTCACAAAAACAACCAATTGATGTGAACCTAAAGGATTGTCAAAACAACAATTAAGCTAAACACTTGTGTATATTATGTTCAGCCTAGTACTCTACATTTTTATAAAATAATCAATGATTCTTTTTAATCAATCTCAAAGGAGAGAAAATCCTACAAAGAAATCCAAAGATTTCAAAAAATTACACATACCAAGATGTCATATATATATGTAGTTTTTTTAAAGGAGAAAAGTCTAGCTCAAAAATAAAAAAAATAAATAAAATCAGGCACCATAAATCCCCCACCACTAGGAAGGGGAACACATCAAAGGGATGAAGTGCATATAATCTGGCACATGAAAGGATATGATGATCTTAAACACTACTAGTCAAGTTAGATATTAATCACAGCACCTAATAGAAATCAAAACTGGAAATTACTGTTCAATGACCTAAAAAGTTTTCGAGAATAACTAGTACTACAAAAACCAAGAGCGGAGAAAGAAGTGGTACCCAATAAATTTGACGTATCTTTCAAACTCAGAAGTATAAACATCAACCGCTTCTTCCAAGATAGCTATTTGGCGCTTCTGCCTGTTAATTGGACAAATGTGAAGAAAGCTCTGAGTGAAATATGCACTAACTTCGTACGAACAGGTTGCAACTAAGCATTATTAACTTTTCAGTTGTTTTCAACTTAATATCTGAAAGTACGAGAATCTTAACAAGGCTCACAATTTACTAGCTTCTAGACGGCCCCGGAAAAGAGAGAGAAAAAGTCGAACAGTTAGCACCATTCTGGTAAGGCTATACAAAGGTGGTCCATAACGCTGTCGCTGCTCTTCCATGGGCCTGGTGATAACATTGTTTCCAGAAGAAAATTGGCATATATTACGACACGATCAATTCAAACTCAGAGAGTGTGCACAGAAATATACGTTCTCACTAATAAAAGAGAGTTAAAAAAAATGAACAAGAAAAACTAGTAATGTGACCAAATGTAAGCATAAGTACCCTTCATCATCGTTTATTTGCCGAACAAAATCCAGTAGAACCTGCAAAACTTGCAGTATTGTAAGACAAAGTATACAACTAATCAATTTGTGAAGCAGAAATGCAAATAATATGATTGTTGTGACAAAAAATAAGTGATCTGTAGTTAAGCATAAAGATTCAGGCATGAAAGCAGAGGCTAAAAAGTTAAGGCCAAGAACTTGATGCCACCAGAAGTACATCCATTACAATGCACCATGAAGCCAATTAAGACATACCTGTGGCACTCCAACTAAGTATTTCACCAGAGTCTTATAGACACCTGTTGCAGAACCCAGCTGAGCTAACTGTCGCCTTCTGTATGAAGAGAATTTCGCCAATAATTAAGTAAATCAGTCATTAATAGTTCCAGAGAATAGAAATATGTGAATAGAATGTCACCGTTCCATCTGTTGTTTCCATAGCAGAGCATATCGATCACGTATACTTCCCCCAGAATTAATTAAAGCATCAATTTCGGCCTGCTTATTCTTCTCAGAGCGCTCTCTCTGTTGCCTGATCAGAGTACCCCGGAAATCTTGTGGCATATAAGTCATAACTGTAATCATATAGAGAGACCCATTTATCATACAACTACAACTTTCTTCTCTCTGCACCAAATTTAAACTCATTGTAGACATTTAATTTATCAAAAATCACCTAGCATGTTGCATGTCTTAACCTCTCAATTTTTACTAATCAAATTTCTTTACAAGTACTTGTCTCTGTGGCTAAAAATTTAATAGGCAAAAAGATATTATTACAAATAACCAAGTAATTCCACTTAGAGCTATAGCATATCAGCCTATGATACTCGGACTCAGGTATGGGTATATATTTAGGTATCGGATCTTTTATTTTCTAAAATATAGGATACAGGGACATTGCTAAAAAGAGTCCAAATTTTAGATACGGGATACGTGGATTCGTCTTTCAAATTTCAATTTTTTTTACTAATCCTGGATGTCATTTTGAATATATCAAAATTAATTATTTACAATGAAGGAAATTGGTATTTAACAAGGGGTTAAAATGAATAAAATAGAATTTTGGGGTTTAATTTTCAATTATAGAAATTACTAAATGTTATATAAAATAGAAAATAAGGACTTGATTGTAATTTGACTTAGTGGAGCACTAAATAACACTATATGGAACTCATTTTCATTTTATACAAATAAACCTCTAAAACATCGATACAAAGAGAGAAGGGGAAAAAAAAGAAGAAGAAAATGGAAAGAAAAAGAAAGAAGGAAAAACCTAACACCGTCGCCTTTCTTCACCCTCACGGCGACGACGCTGGATTATAGAGAGCCAAAGTGGGAAAGAATGAAAGGGAAAGAAAAGAAAAAGAAAAAAGAAAGGAAGAAGAAGAAGCAAAAACGACGAAGTGTTCGGTTGAAATTTGAAGGATCCGACACATATCACATACTCACACCCGTGTCGTGTCGTATCCGACACGGGTATTCCAACTATTCGAAGAGTCCGAGCATTAGAGATATCCAATTAAGGAGAAATTATCTGAAAACATAAATCTAAATACCAAATTAATCAAAACTATAGCTACTAACAATCTCCAATTGTAGAATCCGTAGCTCGACTTTTGGTCTCAAGTTTTGGAGTTCAATTTAAGCCATAATTTGAGTACATGTTTAAAGTTATAGCTTTTAGTTTCTTTAAAACCTCAAGAAATCGTCCTATAAAAAGGACTTTCCAAAAAATTGTACAACTTCTGGCTATGTTTTTAGGAAGGACTACCACAAGAAGCTGGTTCCATGGACTTTCCAAGAATAGAACATCTTCCAAGGAAGTCAAGAGTGTGTGTTCTTTTGCCTTTGTTTAAACATTGTTAACTCACATAAGAAGGGAATTCCAAAAGGAGTTTTCTGCAACTCATAGTAAAGGGACAACGTTGAACAATTATGGATTGGAAATATAATGGGAACTGTGTGAGAAAAAGGTTCAAGACTCTGAAGAAACCAAGGAAATGAAATTTAGTGGCTGTTGTGTAGGGCTGCTGAAGAGCTCCCGAAAACAGTTAATCTAAAACAGTAGAAAAGAGGAATAAGAAAACTAGGCATCACATCTAGAATCCCAAGGCATCACACCAAAGGCTAGAATCGAATCATCACACAATCCAAAGGGCTTCAAGAGCGCTTAGATTTATAAAACAAAATCCTCTCTAAATCAATGCAACTTATTGGAATTACCACAAACATAGCTTGACCCAACCTAACCCAATACCAAAAGACTGCAACACTCAACAGAACATCTCAAATTTTTACCAGACTACCAAGNTAAAACAAAATCCTCTCTAAATCAAAGCAACTTATTGGAATTACCACAAACATAGCTTGACCCAACCTAACCCAATACCAAAAGACTGCAACACTCAACAGAACATCTCAAATTTTTACCAGACTACCAAGGAACATAAAATTCAATAAAAAGATAAATTTAGAAAGTCAATAGCAAAGACTGGATAGAGGATTTATTTTAGCATTTGAAGGAGTGGGTATTTCTTTAGAAATAGTGCTTTGCATTTGTTTTTACTTGTTCCTTGTGTTTCTTACATTTAAAAACTCCAAGAAATTTGAAATTTTCATTAACTTGCATAAGTCCATGTTCACTCATATTAGCATTTTTGTCCTTGTTGAATTCCTATCATGCCAACAGGGATATAATTTCAGATAGCATGCTTATTGGTTGAAGGGAGAATAATGTCCTACTCAAAATACACATATTTCTGCAACGACCCATTCTTATAATAGATTGTGTTGATTCATAATGGATATGAAGATAAATATTCATTGCCGCTCCACACAACCTATGTTATAGTAAATGAATTATTTCACGTCAACAACTCATATTCTAACCCACCAACTTCACATAAGGTTTCCACTCACCAGTTAATTAAATGCAAAATAAATCATGTCTAAAAAAAACTGGCTAGTTTGAGGGTTATTGTCACCACTCAACAGTTAATTAAATGCAAAATAATTGGCGTCTAAAGATGACCTGCAAGCCAAAACAACTTGCATGCAGATTTCATGTTAAAAACAAGTTGACCTCATTTTGACATGAATCCATTTGCATTAAACCCTCACAAGCTAATTGCATATCGTGTCAATAACAATCTAAAGAAGTCATGTAGGAAATTGTCACCATTTAAAAAGAAATTATCATTATGAGTACTCGAAACTCGTCCTTCTTGCCGGCAATATCTGATTTCTTTACTGGATCTTTTAGATATAGGAATGGAATTATTGGGTGATAAAGCCTAATCTTAGGTTGATTGGGTGAAAAAATACAGTGAGGTTTATGAAATTGCTTCAAGTTTTATGCAGCTTTCCAATTAATCTACATGCTTCTTACTTTATTTCATTCTATTTATAGATCACTGAAAATGAAGAGGAGAACATCTTTTTCTGAAAGTAGAAAGGGAAAGCAGAAAGCCATATCATTAAATGGGTCCAGGAGTCAGGTATTTACCATAAAGAGAAATGGGTAGAGAGGAAAAGTCTAGAGACTGTGTGGGACATGATTACACATAATAATTGGCATTTTTAGAAATCTTGGGGGGCTAACTTGAATTTATAGAAATCTTTTAGAGGTACATGTCAGGCCACCATTGAGCCTCCATCCCTGCAATGATTCTTGGCTACTAGCTTTGAAGGTAAATGTAAGGATGATGAGTGTTCTACACATGATATTTATGCCACTTAATTCGTTATTTTGTTATTCTTGAGAGAGTTTTATGACGTTTTAATGTGTGTTTTGATGTTGTGATATAGGTTGATGAAATTGAAGGAAATAAGCAAAAGTTGGCAAATTGGAGAAATGGGCTAAATTGTAAGATATCCAAAGTTCGAGGACCAAAGTGCAAATATAATCAAAGTATGATTACACATCAAATCCGATTCAAAAAAGTTATGTTCTTCATTTTTAGTCTCATATTGAGACTCATTTTTAACATAGGAAATGTTCGAATTGGAAAATGATATCTGAAGCAAGATTGTAGCCCTTTGAATTATCTTTACAACGCATTTTGAATCGCCTCAACTGGATGTTGGAAGAAAAAGTTATGATAAAAGTACCAAATGACGCGCACTGCTGAATTTTCGCCAGAAATGGGCACCGTAGCTTCTCTGTCGTTGAAAATCAGCAGCATCATGGGCGCTGCAGTGCCCATATTGGGCGCCGAGGCACCGATGGGCGAGAAAATGGGTTTTTAATATTTTTGGATTCTTCTCTTGGCC
>CAIGRO010002241.1:0-12310 GCA_903798355.1 Fraxinus baroniana
TAGTTTTCTAATATACTCATATTTAATATATTTTGTTATCCACGAATATGAACTAATACTATTTAAATCATTATTTAATGTAGTGTACATTAGAAATGTATGTAAAATTTATATTCTCAACTATATTAATTACATTTTCTTAGTGAAAATGAAAACAATCATATCTTTGTGTGACGGAACGAATATTTTGTTAAACGTGAATACAAAACAAACACATATTATACGTGGTGGAAACGGAACACTGCAAAAACAGACACATAATTTATAGGAGAACAACTTGTAATTAATATTTGTTAGGTCTCTATATTTCCTAAAAATATTGTCACCAAGGAGAAACCTTAGCAACACGTATATATTAACTGCAGAGTTTTTCGTTCTTAAAAAATATGGTCTTAATATTCTTGAATAGTTTTATAATTTTTCTCTTTTTGCACTAAAGCAAATATTGTGACAATTATTATTTGGCTAAACATTAATTAAATTATTTCCTACGTCCCATTTATATAAGCTGGTTTTATTTTTCAGATGGATTGACAAATTTTATTTAATGGTATTGAAAAAGAAATTTTTGTAAAGAATTTTCCTCATTTACCCTTATTTAAGTATCAACAACTAGTAGTAAATAATGATGATTAAATTATTTTTGTCCATGTTTTCAAGAAGAAGTGAGAAATGTGTATTTTGACGATTTCAAGAAGTATGTAAATTAAAATATGTACAATTTCAAGATTAAGGGGAAAAATTGGTTATGACTATGCAAATTGAATAGTGGTATGTTAGTAAAGGAACAAAATAAATACATTTGCAATAAAGAAATGAGACTATATAAATGACACAAGAAAATAAAGAAAGACGGCCTATATGGATGAGTAGCGTATCATATACAATTGTAAAGAAAGGTGTACATTTATCCCCGTGTTATATACCACCATATATAGAACAATCATTTCACAATAACGAGTGTCTGTAAAATTTTGTGACGCTATACCATTAATTAATGACACTAAATTTTTTTTCGAAAGACATTGATATTAATTAGATTAAAATAAAAAAGACATACAAGGATATATCTCATACTAGCTACTAATAAAGCTCACAAAACGAAGGACTAAGCTCTACTTGCAATCATAATGGACCTAAACTTCCTAAATTAAATATAAAAAATCGAAAAACAGAAAAGTGGGAGTGCCAAAAAAAAATTCATCTGCTCTTGATTCTCTGTTAATCAACTTCGAACCTGAAATTTGAATCCACTGACAGTTATGAACTTGTGTATTTTATCAACAAATGCATGGAAAATCTTGTAGTGCAGATACGACTTTACCCAAAAATAGAGAATCTCAATGCACGCTTTTAGTAAGAAAACTTGCTACCGGATTCCCTTGGTGCATTGCACCTGAAGCATTCCATCCTGCTTGCAAAGTTATGTTCATTGCACCCTGACCTGTTCGGTTCCAATATTTGCACAACAAAATTGAAAAAGAATTGTTAAGTTGTCTTACGAAACAATGCAAGAACTCGACCGTGTCAAATTTAGAAGCATATCCACTGGACACTAAAACAAACAAGATTTAACATTAAAATAAATTTATGTTGTCTGGAATTTTTACTTGGCACAAATCCAGTCACCAGATTTCCATCCGGAGCGGCTGCTGCCCCCTAATCCGAACCCTCGAGCTCGAGACATTTCGCTATCAAATCCTCCACTGCTACCGCCGCCCGAGCAATCATCCTTGTGCGCCCCACACTTGAAGCAGCTGGAGCGGCTGGCAAAGTTGTGGGCGCCGCAGTTGCTAACGGTGCAGTACCAGTCACCGGGCCTGACGTCTGGGCCGGTGAAGCCGAAGGACATGGCGCCTCTTCCGCTGCCAAAACTTCCATAATCACCTCTTTCGCCAGGCCTGGGATCTCCGCATCGCTGGCACGAGTCCCTCCTCTGGAAATTCAGATGCTGGCATGACCTGCAGTTCCAATCTCCTGGCCTGTTCATTTTTCCCTGCTTCCAAATACACCAATGTATAACGCCTGTTACATCGAGATAGAATTGAATAGTACTAAACTGTATTATTTGTGCATTTAATTGAGTGAACAAATTAGAAAAAGCGATTTGAGTGACTCTAATAATATTTTATTTAACATGCATTTACTTTGTAGCATCGCATAACAAACACGAACACATCTTACTATGGCCGAGTGAGAAACGAGATGCATGGCTGGAAAATACTACGTATTAGAATATATAAACCCTCACCTTAAGAAAGCACGGAAATTTTAGTGGGTTTTGGACTGCGTGGATATTGTGTAGACGAGAACTTGTGATTTTTTGGTAATGACACGAGCTTGGCTTATATACTGGTGACTCAAAAATCGAGGCAGATAGTGGTGGAGAATTGTATATAAGAGGCTTCTTTCTTCTATCCCACCAAATTTAAACTAAAGGAAATTAGAAAGAATATATTCAAAGATGGGAAATATTGTGAAATTTGATAAAAATGATGCTTTTTATGGATTCTTTAATTGGGGAAGTGTACATACACCAATTTCAACATGTCCTTCTTCTATCCAACTTATTATTGTCATAGTAATCTTTCTGTTGATAAATTTTGATATTCAAGGTTTTATTTTTGAATCGGTTAAGATTTCATACACAATGACAATTTTATTTTTTTATTTTTTTTCTTGGTAGTGAATAAATTTGAATTTTTATTAGGAATAGGAGATTGCTTTTCCGACGAGCAATTATCTTTGAAGTAAAGAAAACCCTTTGAATAAGCAATGTATGCCCAAATATGCCAAGTTGGCAAACAAAAGATGGTCAAACATTTGAGCCTTGATTGTTGACTCAATAAAGATTGAATAAGCAGGAAAAAAAAGGGCAAAATATTTCTTTCCAGGAACAAATGGAATATTTCATGCATTTATATATTTAAAATGGTACCACATAAACCTTAATTATTCTTATCTTAGAATCAATAGCGGGCCATGTCTCCCTTTCAATAATATCCCCTTCACTGTACAAATAAAAATTGTTTGTTTTTTTTTTTCTATATTTTGAATATTCTCTTTTTGTACTTGTGCCTTTAGCTTAGATAAGACAAGTCAAATGTGTGCTAATTAAGTTACAACTATTACGATTACCATTATCATTTTATCTTAATTATAATGATCGATTAATTCAATATAAGCCGTTTAGGACCTGTTTGTCTCTCATTTTGAAAGAAAAAATAGAATCTTGAATAATATTTTTTGAATAATGTTTGGTTGAAAAGTAAAGTAATTTTATTTGTTTGTGTGTATAATATTTTACTCAGTGAATATGTGGTGAAAATTGTTTAATGTAACAAATAATGTTTAAGAAAATAGATGACAAACAAGGGCTTAATTTGTAGGTGTATATCTAGCACATTTTGATAGGAATACTGTTTAATTCGACCGCTAAAGATCTACGAAAATGAATATTATGCAATTTGGAAGCAATGAAGCGATTATATATATTTCAACTTTAATTTTGAATAGAAAATTATGTTACTTGAAATTTCTGAAAGTGAATCACTTCTCCAAGTGCCTATAATGATAAGTGTTAAAAAAACTGTAGTCTAATTATTGTAAAAAAAAAAACACTTTATGAAAAAAAAAAATATTATTATTATTATTTCATTGATTAGTTATATAATTATAGTAAAATATTTAGTGCAAGGAGAGTGGTGTCCACTCGTGTGTGCCAGATGAGGATAAAGTGGACAGTATCCGAAGCAGAAATCGATGCCCAACTTAAGTTGCATGGATGGAACTCCCGAGAACGTCCATTTTTACTTTATTCTGTCAAAGTAATATGATATAAGTAAGAAAACATAAGTACTTGAATGGATTAATTTTGGAAAAATCAGATTATAATTATGAAAGAGATGGTGGGATAGAGGGCTCAAAACCAAAGAAAGTGATAACGGTAGAGTTTCGATAAAGATAACTCGAAACTGATGATGGAATTGAGTAGTAGTCTTCGAGGCCTAATTTGACCGAACTTTTCTTTAATATCTCTCTTCTTTTTCTCCCTCTACACTACCATGGCTTTTTTGCTGTCACATTTTTCTCTTTTTCCCTCATGATCTTTCCTCATAATATACTCATTTTGAATCTCTCTCTCTCTCTCTCTCTCTCTCTCTCTCTCTCTCTCTCTCTTTTCATTCATTTCTCTCTGTAGAGTGTAAAAGAGAAGCACCAGCACACATTTTCCAATAAATATGAAAATGGAATAACCCATTAACTTGTTTGGTAGAGTCTCTACATATTCTTTACAAAGAAGAAGATATGTATCGTATTATCTAGTCTCGTCTAATTGTTCACTAAGGATGAATCTCTCTACAGAAAGTAAAGAGAAGCACCAACACATCATTTTCTAAGAGACAAATGAAAAAAAAAAAAAAAATGGAAAAACCCTATTAGCTTGTTTTAGTCAGGTAGACATTATAGTATTCAGAAAGAAAAAAAAGTTCAAATGTTAGGTCTGTACTCTCTAGTCTCGTCTAGATTCAATGCTGAAGATAACTCTCCATGATGTAAACAGAATTAACAACCAACCATTCTCCAAGAAAATATAAAACGAATAAATGGGAAAACCCTGACAGCTTGTATGTTTCAATATCTCTTAACGTCATATCTCATTTAGTGTCTAATCTAGTCTAGGAAGTGCTAACTATGACTTTCCCTCTAGGATGTTAACAAGTAGAATAATGATATCTATCATAGTGCTAGGGCACCAATCTATATGACACTATGTGATAGGTTCAACTAAATATAAAATTATTTAATTTATTTAATTATATTTTTCATTTAATGATGCATAATGATATCTAAATTAATACTTTAACGTCAATGATGCTAAATAACATTACTTTAATTTCTAAAAAGTAATAGCCCCCATTCTCCAAGAAAAAATAAAGAAAAGGAAAATAAAAAATCATGACTTTACATTACTTTAGAAAATAATAATAATAATAATAATAATAATAATAATAATAATAATAATAAAGTTAAAAAAATTCTGCGTTGTAGTCTCATTTAGCCCTTAAGTCCCATTATCTCAAAGTACATTTTTCCTGAAATTCACTTTCAGTCATACATTCTTCCAATACAATAATTTACAAAATATTTTCTTATTTTTTAACAACACAATCTCTAAAAAATCATTATTAGTAAATTCATTTTTTTTGTTAACATGGGGCTCAAACGGGGGCTTAATTTGACGTACCATAGAATAGATGAGTATATCAACACCCACCATGCATTTTCTTGGAGAGTGGTAAAGAGAATTGCAGCAAACCATGAAAAAGCGAAAAGGGAATGTGGGGGAATTATTCGATTCTCTCTTTGGGTAATGTCTTCCATGCAAAACCACGAATAGTAATATATACAAAATATAACCCTAAAGTACAAATTTATATTCTTTTTTGTTCTGCTTTCTCCTCTGATTTAACCACAAGGTGAGTATATATATATTGTTCTACATTAAAATTGTAACATAAAGTTGTTGTCCAAGCAATCAATTTTTGGTTAATAAAGTAACTTAATTTAGGATTAGAGTACAAAGGCTGTTCTCCACTATATAAAGTTATTGTTGCATGCATGTACAGATGTGTCTAATTGGGTAGTGAGAAGATGAATTGAATAAAGATGCTTGTTCAATTATGAGTAGATAAAGTATATTAAACACGTTCTCAAGGATTTAAGCCCTTTGTTTGAAGTGGTTCCACATAAAGTTTCTTCATCCTTTCCTCTAGAGTTTGATTTTTAAGATAAACCACATATAGGGAAGTTAAAGTGAACTCCTATCAATAAATTTAATATAAAATAAAGAAAAAATACAAAGTGTTTAAATGGAGGGGTTCTCAATAAGTAACCTTCAATTAACAATACAGAAAATACTTAAAGAGGTCATCGTGAGACGAAGCCAACCACATGGAACTTAATAAAAGAATTAATTGGAAAAACCCAAAATGAATTAGCTTAAGCTATGCACTGAACTCGTGTATTAGGGCTCGTGGTCACCTCCATTAATAGAAGGTGACAATTAGACTCATTTCAATTTAAAGATTTTAAAATAACATTAACTACATATTTCGTACTTAAATATACGATCGAGTGTCATATTTTTTGCTAACTACTACGAAACTTCATTCGACGGCGTCGCAATATTTTTACAATACAAGAATGGGGTCGATGCTTTAAAACTGAGAAAGAGATAATCTAGCTAAGGCATGGCCTGCTGCATTTGCTTCTCATCTAATGAAACTACAACATACTGAGGTTAATGAGGATTGTTGTTGTCAGTTTATATTCAACAAGTGTATAGATCGTAACTGTTGTAAAACAAACAGATACTAGAATTACTCTGATATCACTTATTGTGAAACAAACCACCGGATTGAGATGCTGAAATTATATGGTAAATAATGAAGTACTAGATCAAGCAAAAGAATAATAAAGACGAGAATATGGCGGATGCATTAAGAGATTTTATTGTCAATTTATATTTAACTAGTCTACGGATCGTAACAACTAACAAGTAATAAATTAAATCTAATAGTCAGAATTATTGTTCTCACGGCAACTATTATCTAACAATTTGTTACTCCTAACTTCAATTCTATCGAGGATAAATAGAATTAGATCTTTTCTTTATTTGGCTTTTATTCTTAATCTACAAAAACAATAAAATATACACAACTACAAAACTGTGGATTTTTCTAATGATAGTTTTAAGTGTTAGGTTTCACAAAGCTACTATAACTATCTTCTTAATCTCAATCACCAAGTTTATAACAATCAATTACATGTTCCCGATCGAATTCTTTTAAGTTAATTGATTTACCTCTTTCGAGTTCAAACAAATTATATCCAATTAAGTAAATACACTATATCTCTATATAAGTGTCCATCTGGTCATGTATATTTGATGAAATTCAAGCATAAAACTCTTGAAATGTTCAAGGGATTCAATCTAGAAATAGAGAAACAAATAGGTAAATATATTTGCACACTAAGATTTGATCGAGGTAAAAAATCTGAAAAAGAGAATTTTAGATTATGTAAAAGAGAAAGAGATTTACTCGCAATAGATTCCTCCACATACACTGCAACATAATGTTGTATCTAAAATGAGGAATCGTATACTATTAGATATAGTGCAGTTAATAACAAGCCATGCAAACCTTCCAACATCGTCTTGAAACTATTAGATATAGTGCAATTAATAACAAGCCATGCAAACCTTCCAAAATCGTCTTGAGGTCACGCACTGACTGCTACATGCTACGCATTAAATCATGTCTCATCTAAGTCGATTGACAAAATTTCATATGACTTATGGAGAGACAGAAGGTCCAACTTGTCTTGTAAGAAAGTTTGGGACTATGATGCTTATGTGAAGCGTACTGAGTCGTATAAGTTTGAGACTAAATCTGAAAAATACATATTTGTGGGATATTTAAAAAAGATATTTGGATATCAATTCTATAATCTCCTTGAAAATAAAGCCTTTGTCTCATAACCCATCTTCATAGAGAAAGAATTTATTCTAGGAGAGGACAGTGAGAGCAAAATAGAACTTGAAGGAATTCAAGAGTCCACAGATATAGTTGACCAAGTAGATAAACCTGAGTCTAATTCCACACCTGCTGAGGGACATACTCTTGATCAAAAAGTAGAGACTTCTGAGGACATGTCAACTCCATGTAAATCTTGTAGCATCATTCGACCTCTTAGAAGGTCAGGCATTACTAATCGAATATGATGAACCTACTAATTACACGGAAGAAAAATCAAGTGTTCACTCAAAGAGATGACATGAGGCCATGGAATCCAAAATGAATTCAATATATGAAAATAAGGTTTGGACCTTGGTCAACCCTCTTGAATGGATAAAACTCATATGTTGTAAATGAGTTTACAAGAAAAAGGTCGACGTAGATGAAAAAATTCATACATACAAAGCAAAGCTAGTAACAAAATATTATAAACAAAGATAAGGTGTTGACTTTGATGAAACTTTTACATTTGTAGCTATCCTAAAGTCTATTCAGATTTTGCTTGCAATGGATGCATATCACGATTATGAGATATGGCAAATGGATGTCAAAACTACTTTCCTTAATGGGAACTTGCAAGAGGAAGTGTATATGAAACAACCCAAAAGTTTTAAATTCAAAGAAGCCAACATGGTATGCAAGCTTGATCGATCCATTTATAGATTAAAGCGAGCATGTAGGAGCTATAATCTTCGCTTTGATGAGACAATCAAAATATTTGATTTTATCAAGAATAAAATAAACCATGTGGTTACAAGAAGATAATTGGGACGTTGTCGTAATCCTAATATTATATGAGAAATGCTATTCATCCCCACTGGGGTTGAGCACCGGTCTATGTGGCATTAAATGATAGGTGAAATTAAATAAGTCATTTAATTTCACCTATCATTTACCCACTTACATGCAGCCACATAGACTGGGGATGAATAGCATTTTTCATATTATATGTAGATGACATATTATTAACAGTAAACGACGTCTCTATGTTTCAATTGTTGAAATTATGATTGTCAAATAATTTTTCGCAATAGATATGGAGAAGCAACTTGATCTATAGAGATAGATTTAGAAGATAGCTTAACTCATTCCAATCTATATAGATAAAATCTTGAGAATATTTAACATGGAGGAAATGAACTGAGAGTTCATGTATACACTGATAATAAGTTCTAGTCAGACTAGAATGATAGCATATCTCAATCAAGATATTGATTTGCTCTTAAGCGGTGTGTTGAAAAGGTTCCAAACAAGAAACAATCGTTGATTCAATTGTAGAAGCCTTATACATCATTGATTTAGAAAGAAACAAAAGTTGTGGTCTGGATCAGGAAGTTCATCAATGAACTTGGAGTAGTTCATTATATTGTCGATCAAATGCTTCTGCATTGTACTAACCAAGGAGCCATCGTGCAAGCGAAGAAACTAAGTTCTCATCAATAATCTAAGCATNTTCATCAATGAACTTGGAGTAGTTCATTATATTGTCGATCAAATGCTTCTGCATTGTACTAACCAAGGAGCCATCGTGCAAGCGAAGAAACTAAGTTCTCATCAATAATCTAAGCATATATTAAGGATGTATCATCTTATCAGAAATATAATACAATTAAATGACGTAAAGAAAGTACGAATTCTCACAAGTTATTAAATGGCAAATTCATTGACAAAGGGTTGTCGTAGTATAACATGAATGTCATGTAGAGCTTTATGATATTATATCATAAGTGATTGGATCTAGTGTAAGTGAGAGTTTGTAAATGTTATGCCCTAACTCCAATCAACTTTGGACATAACACACTTTTAATATATATATATATATATAATTGATGCATATTTATGATAATATCTATTATTTAATTGAATTAATATTCTAATAAATTCAATAATGGAATCCGTAGATTCAGGTTCTTGTAATTTGTCAATCAAAATAAGTTGTGATTGTGAGATACAAATTATATATGACTGAATATTAAATTATCTGTGGTAGTAAGCAATAACGAGATACATATATCGTTATTACAGATAGACCATCACGTGTGACATTTCTTATTTGTAAATTAAGTAGCTGATTTCACAAGTTAAAGTGTAGTGACTTTAAATGAACACGTAGATGTTTTGTTATTGAACAAAATATTGGAGACCCACTGGAGAGATTCCACATGGATAATTAACTGAGTGTCGTAATTAATCTCTAACATTCAATGGTGAAATTAATCATTTGACTTGAGGTCATCATATTATTTTATATGAGGACAGTCATACTTTGGTGATATTAGATGTTACTTTGTCAAAGGTCACTAATACGACATCATTTAGATATGTCAAGAATCATATGAAGATTATAAATGATCAATAGATGATTCGTCAATCTTTCAAGGGTCTTTAATCCGGCATCGTTCGGGTATGTCAAGAATCATATGAAGGTTGTGAATGATCAATAGAGGATTCGTCACTCTTAGATAGTAAGAGATTATGATCTACATTTCATTCAATTAAGTTGATAATGAAATCTTTGGCTTCGAAAAAAAGTTTTCGATTTACATTGACTTAATAGTAAAATGAAAGATATGATCGATAATTGAGATTGACACACATCCATATTTAGTTTAAGAGACCCACCAAGCCCACTTGGACTTATATTAATAAGGCATTAAGGTTTCAAAAAAAAATAAGAACATTATTATTATTCTTACTAACACAAGAAAAGATAAGAAAACCTTAGTTCTCTCGTTCTTGTTCCCTGTGTGAATTTCAATTGGAGGCTGGACAATTGAATAGATGTGGATTGCAGTTTGTGATTATTCATGTTCGAGAATCAGCAAAAAAAATGGCAGAACTCATCAAATGTTTTATTCTAAACACAGTTTCTATCTAAACACAAAGCAGATCCATGGTGAATAATTTATTTTCTGCTGTGTATGTTAAGTAAATTCTCAATAGTGGTATCAAAGCCTACTTAGTGTTTATTCCATATTCTAAGAATCAAAATTTGATTG
This sequence comes from Fraxinus baroniana, assembly GCA_903798355.1. Lineage (NCBI taxonomy): Eukaryota > Viridiplantae > Streptophyta > Magnoliopsida > Lamiales > Oleaceae > Fraxinus > Fraxinus baroniana. The sequence continues at coordinate 10,583 of CAIGRO010002241.1, forward strand.
TTCATTATTTTCTTGTATCTAGCAATTAAAAAAATAGAAAATTTTGATCGAAATAGAGGTAGCGTAGGCGACGACACACGCTGCGCGGGACTGCAGAGCACTAGTGCACGCTGTGCAGGGACGCTCATTGCTGCTACGATATGTGGCAACGGCCATGCCGCTACTTTTAGGTGCAGCGCCTCGTTACTGCGACGACTACATCTACGTGCAGCAGCGATCTCGCAGCTCGAGACAGTGTTAAATGCTGTTGTAGCTGAAGCATTTAACGCTGCCTTTGGCAACGCCTTGCTTGCGGGCGCACCGCATTGTCTAGATACGATGCTCATAAAGAAAAAAAGGGCGATTTTTTATGGTTTCAGTCCGGTGAGTAAAGGTTGGATGCAGGGGCTTGAATTGCAATTTGAGAAATTGTAAGCCTTTACCTACAATTATGATTCAGGGGTTAGTTTGCTAATTTTAAAAAGGAAGGGCTTGTCATGTAATTTATATAATTAAAAGGGCATGTTAATAATTTTAAATCAGGGGTCATATTGTAAATTTAAAAAAATGAATTTAAATTTAAAGTTGGGCTTTTAAAAAGGTTTGACCTAAAATTCTATTTTGACTAGAATTTTGATTTTGACCCGTTTGAAATTTTATTTAAAATTGACGACTTTTATATTTTCGGTAAAATTGGATTTTAACTTAATATTAAACATTGACCCTAAATTAAATTTTATTTTATTTAAGCGTTTTATTCTAAATTAAAATATTGATTCAATTGCAATTAGAATTGGACTCTACTTTAGTATTTAATTAAATTATTCACCCTAATATATTTTTGAAATTAGAGTTAGACTCTAATTTGACATTTAATTGAAATTTGATTTTAAATAAATTTTCTAACTCTAATTTTTTTTTTTTTTTTTTTTGAAATTAGTGTTGGACTCAAATTTAGTATTTAATTAAAATTTAAATACGTTCACCCTAATATCTTTGAATTAAAGTTGGGCTTTAATTTGATATTAATTAAAATTTGATTTTAATTATAAAAAAAAAAAAAAAGATTCTGCCCTATAATTTTGGAGTTATAGTTGTACTCTAATTTGATATTTAATTGAAATTTGATTCTAATTAAATAAATTCGTTAATTAAATTAATTCTTTTGATTAATTAATTAATTAATTACTTATTTCAATATAATGTCTAAATTAGTTTAGACTATCCTAATTGTTAGAAACTTTAAACATGTTTCCATATAATACTAGATATTATATAAGAAATCATTTATATAAATGTTTTATTAGTAGATGATTATGGACTCGATCATATGAATGTGTTGAATTGTTAGTTTTATTCTTATTGTTTTATGGGTCTACGGGCTCTTATTTATTTTGGAACTGCGTGTCCAATTATTTGGGCATGATAGCCAACTATTATAGGATACAAGTTGCTGTTGAACTAATTAAAGAAATAAGAAGAGGAGAAGACCATAGAGATAAAGCATTATATAATTCAATGTTATGTCCCCTAAGAACTGATCAACTAGTTTTGACTTGGGAAGACTAGATAGTAAAATCCATAATCGTCTACATTATTATATTTATGTTTATTTACATACTAGATGTATAATAAAATATATATAATTATTACGATGAGACATTTGCATACAAAACTCGCCGTTAAAAATATTAAGTCATATCTAAATTCGCATTCCATCATAATAGTGAAAAATCGGAGTCCTCAATC
>CAIGRO010002252.1:0-10845 GCA_903798355.1 Fraxinus baroniana
ACACACACACACGTGTGTGTGTGTGTGTGTCTATATATAAATACTCGAAAAATTGACAAAATACCAATTAAACATTGAAATCACTTCAAAAAAATGTTAGAAATTTTTTTAAAAAAAAAAAAAGATGACACAACTATCGTTGCTCATCTTTCTTCGTTCACCACCATGCATCTTTAAGTCAATTCACCAACAAAACACTAATAAAAATGTCGAATATTTTTAAAGTCAATTCACCACCACCGTCATCGACCACCTCATCCCACCTATTTATCATATAAAACGTGTTTTTGAAAGTACAAAATATTGTATAAAGTTAAGTGTCATTTTTTTTTAATATAAAGTAACATACAATATCACTTTAGTTAAAAAATAATATTTGTCACTCAAAAAGTGACAAAAATTAAAAAAGTGACAAAACCTCGAGAAAGTGACATAAATTCAAAAAAAAGTGACAAATATCAATCAAAACCTTAAAATATATCATTTTATGTAAATTAAATTCCAACTACAGTTGAAAATGCCCAACAACTACTTGCACAAAATTGATTCAATCCAAACACAAAATCATTACAGACATAATATAATAGGAAATGAAATCTTGATGTTCAGACCATACGTTGCCTTGTTATCTCAAAATTTCCTACGAGACTTACCACATTTGCCTTGATCTTTAACACTAGTGACGATGCCTTCTCTATGTACTCTAGGCCATTTGCAAGTCCAAAGACCATAACCAATAAAACAAAAGTTAAAAGGCCCTCCAAATTCTCATCTTTTCAATAGCAGAATTCAATTTTTTAATTTGTCTAAACTAGACATAATGTAAAAAAATACAAAAAGAAAATTCTACATGTAGAATTAACTTGCAACCGAGGCACAACACTCTATAAGTTGAAAATGATAGAAATTCAATAATAAAAAGTGACAGATTTCAAAAAAGTGTGGAACTTTCAAAAAGTGAGAAACACCAATCAAACCTTAGAATTAATCTCGAGGGAGTTTATTTACTTCTACATGTTGTCTCTTTATGATTATGTTTCATTTCATTCTAGGAACACAACACTCAATAAGTTGGAAGTGATAAAAAAAATTTAAAAAAAAATTAGAAATTCAAAAAAGTGAAACAATAAAAAAAAGTGATAAAAATTCAAAAAAACGACGAACATTCAAAAAAGTGAGGAACACCCGTCAAACTCCTAGGAGTTGCCAAAAAGATTAAACCAGACCCAACATTAGAAGAAGTCAATACCAAGAGCTTGTTTGGTAGGGCTATTAATTAGATTAGAATTAAAAATATGGCTGTTGTTGGGTCTCACTCGTCTAATAAAAGTCAACAATAACGGCTAATTTTTTAATTTTAATAAGATTTTAATCTCTACCAAACACACTCCAATTATAAAACATACAGAGATTACAATTGTCCAAAATGCTTAAAGATGAGTGTTGGATGAAACACGTATATACAAAGAGGACCCTTAAACTTTTCTCGTTTCCTAATTGACATTCATTAAATTATGTAATGAAAGAGAAGTATGAAGGCAAATAAGTCTTCTGTAGCTTCCATTATTTCTTGTGGGAACGCCAATCAATTTTTTTCTCCTAAACTCAAAAAAGCGATAAACATTTAAGAAAGTGAAGCTTATGAAAAAAGCCAAAAACAAAGCAAAAGAAGCTGCTCAAGTTTAAATGAGATATTACAATGTATATATACAATGACATTATTAAGGTATAACTTATAAGTAGAGCTTTCTTCGGTTTATATCAATCCAATTACTCTAGCAGGATTTTCAATTATTGTTGCACTGGTTGGAATTTCCTTTAAAACAACTGATCCTGCTCTAATTTTTGCATTTTCTATAATTTAACATTGTCCAAAATTTTAGCCCATGTTAGAAGGCCATCTCCAATCTTTGATGTGTCTATCCCCTTGAATCTTCTCTACGCCCCCTAATGTCACATCATGTAAAATTGTGACTCTATTTCCAATAACTAATGTTTCTCCAATCACAATTCAAGTGGCATGATTAAATACTATGCCCTATCCAATTTTTGCTCGTGGATGGATATCCACTTCAAAAACTTCTGAATCTTGATTCTGAATAAGATTGCTAGTACAGTTTTACCATTTATCTAAAGTTTTTATGTACCACGTCGTGGGCTTGCAATGCTAAGAATCATGTGAAATATAAGAAGCAATGAACATAACTTAGATAGGCAGGGTTGAGATCATTCATTGCTTTGAGGTCATTTATGATAACACGCCTGTTATTGCCATCTTCTACTATTCTACGAGTGCTTTCAAGAAAATATCTAAAGGGTTTCTCTTAATAGATTCACTCTACATAATTTTATAGATAATTGATTTGCTAATGTAGTCTCTGGAGACTTATGAGATAGTATAGATGAATAATAGTACTTTGTCAAGATAAGCTCTTCTTTTGTGTAAACTTTAGCCCTTTCTTGCATTTTTGCCATATGTCTTCTTCAGGAATCACTTTGGAAGAATCTTTGAAACCATATTTACATATGGAATTAGACAAAACAATACGTCAAACACTAGGTGTGCACATTCTGATGAACTTCCAGAAGTTACTTATCACTCATCTGTAATGTGAATCGATTAGCATGTCTCCATTGTTTGTAAACCTCACAAACTTTATATGTTCTCCCATCATAACAACAATGTATACCCCCTCCAATATCCAACCTTACCATACTCCTCCATTACCCACATTGAAAACGTCTATTACTTCCATCTATGATAATGTATCGTTGTAAGCTTCTTCCCTAGTACAGCCGTAGACAACTCCAGTCCCCATTTTTCCAAATCATCTAGCAAATTCCACTCTTTAAACACATCGTTTGGGAATTTTAGGTGGTTTGAGGCTCTCTTTGTAAGCAGTTGGTTTTGGGGCCTTTTTGGGATTTTGGGTAGACTTCCGTACATATATAGGGTGTTTGGTGGAGATTAAAATTAAATTTTTAGTAAATTGTGATAAAAGTTTTTGAAATGCGTGGTTGAAAAGTTATTGAACCCATGAAAGATATGATTAATATTGATTGTTTGACTTTAACTTGAATTAAAATTTGATTTTAATTCGAACCAAACAGGGCATAAATTACGGTCATTAGAGGTGTTAATTTATTTCAAGTCTATTAATCTAATTGGTTCTTTTTTAGAGTATTGGCCTAATTTACTCTATTCTTATTTGGTGGTCAAATGGAGGCTTACAGATCATTTCTCTTTTTATAATGATATATTTTATTTTTCTAATTTCTTCTAACAAACGGGTGCCACCTTTGCCTCAGTGTGTCTGCTCTCTCTAACACCTTTGCCTCCTCGTATTTTTCGCATAGCTTTAAACCAACCAACCATAATTCTCTCTCTTCTCTCTCTAATATTCTCTTCTCATTTTCATCTTTCTTGTCCTCCATTAGAGAAAATATACATATATGCTTAGCAATTTCTGTCTCCCGTCTCTTCCGTCGGGTATCTAACGACCTATCGCCGGAATATCCTTATCGGACGGATATTTGACCCCACAATGGTCCAACACATCCGGCTGGCTAACAAAACCCATTATTGTCCACGACCCGACCCGGATAGGTGTGGGGAGCTGGCGAAGGACCTTTCATGGCCGTTCGGGAAGCTCGACGGTCTTGACAGGGATGATTTGCGGGAGGCTGCGTATGAGATTTTCTTCACGGCTTGCCGGTCGTCACCGGGGTTCGGTGGAAGGAGCGCCCTCACGTATTATAATCCCTCTGATGGAGGAGACGGAATCGGGCTGGGTTCTCCAATGAAGTCACCCGGTGTGGGAATGGCGGTGAACAGCAGGGTTAAAAGGGCGTTGGGTTTGAAAATGATGAAGCGGTCTAATCCTTCTTCCCGGCGGTCCAGCTCCTGTGGGTCCAACCCGATGTCGCCGAGTGCTGCGAGCGGGACGGTATCGAGCCCCCGCCTGGGGGCCTTCAGTACGGCACCGCAGCCGAGGATGAGGCGACCGATGACGGCGGCCGAGATCGCCAGACAACAGATGAGGGTGACGGAGCAGATTGACAATAGGTTACGTAAAACTCTGATGAGGACCCTCGTTGGCCAAGTACGTAATAACTCTAGATGCATATTTTATTAATAATGAATGAATATATTTCAGACTTTGGAGGGAATCGGCCTAATCTCGAGCTAAAAGTGCAATTGAAATCAACTTACCGTGTCCCCAGCCATCCTTGCATTGTTGTAGAAGAAACTAAAATGGAGATTTTCTGATGAAATTATGCCTCCCAGCATGCATATAGAATCAGAAAATGGGAGCTATATATTAAAAAATCATAAGAATATATGATTTAATACTGTCTAATTATTATTTGTTGTTGGATCAAGAATTTATGTTTACCCTTAAGGAATTTTGGATGCAATTCTTTGATTTGTGCAGTATATTATATATTTACGAAGATAGTTAGCCAATGGCATTTGTAACTAACACTGGCTTATTAATTTGATAAGATGGGAAGGCGTGCAGAGACGATAATTCTTCCTCTAGAGCTACTACGCCACCTAAAACCATCTGAATTTAATGATTCTCTCGAATATCATTTGTGGCAGAAGCGTCAGCTTAAAATCCTTGAGGCTGGACTTCTAATACAGCCTGCAATTCCAATTGACAAATCTAACAAATTTGCTACGAAATTAAGAGATATAATTCAGGCTTCTGAGATGAAGGCAATAGACACAGGAAAGAATTCAGAAACCATGAAATTGCTATGCAATTGTGTTATGTCCTTAGCTTGGAGAAGCCCTGACGGCTCTCCTACAGATGTGTGCCATTGGGCTGATGGCTATCCTCTAAATGTTCATGTCTACATTGCCCTCCTTTACTCGATTTTCGACATGAAGGATGAAACATTAGTCGTTGATGAAGTCGATGAATTGCTTGAGCTTATGAAAAAAACATGGTCTACATTGGGAATCAATAGATCAATACATAATTTGTGTTTCACTTGGGTGTTGTTTGAGCAATATATCGTGACAGGACAGATGGAATCGGATCTACTAAGTGCATCCCTTGCTATGTTAACAGAAGTAGCAAATGATGCTAAGAAAGTTGACAGAGAACCTATGTATGTGAAAATGTTGGCTTCAGTATTGACTAAAATGAAGAGGTGGTTGGAGCAGAGATTGCTCGATTACCATGGAAATTTTGAAAGAGGATCAGTCGGGATAATGGAAAACATTCTTCCCTTAGTTTTCTTGGCTACCAAGATTTTAGAAGAAGATGTCCCTGGATATATTTCAGAAGCACAACTAGAAAAGGGAGAAGTGGCTAATGACTCAGATGGAAATAGGATAGATCGCTATATCCGATCTTCGTTGAGGAATGCATTTGCCAAGGTTTGTATAATTTAAAATATGAGTCCATTGGTGAAGGCTAAACTTTTTGTGAAATTCATGTTGGTCATCACTATACTTCATTTTTGTTCAAGTTTGTCATAGAACTTAACCTTTGTTTCAAGTTAGTCATTATGTCCATTTCAAGGAATTTGACAAAGAGAAAAGGAGGCATGGTAGTCTGGTTATTTGCCAACTATGTGGTCATCGTGCTGGCTTTTCCATTGTCAAACCATGAACATGGACACAATGATCAAATTGTAACAAACGTTCAACTTCAGTGACCATCTGGGAATGAAGTCAAAGTTCAACGACCCAACCTGGGAAAAAAATGAAGTGCAGTGAACGACGTGAAGCTTTGCTACAAGTTCAGTGACCTCTGGTGTTTTAACCCTTGAGAATACACAATTCTTTCTGATATCTTTGTTGATGCTGACATATTGTTATGATTAAAAGATGCTTGATGAGCAGTGTGTGAATTATGAAGCTCTTGAAGCACAAGAAGTGTGCCAGGTTCTCATTAAGTTAGCTAACAAAACCGAAGAATTGGCTGCAAAGGAAAAGGAAATATTCAGTCATGTTCTCAAGAAATGGCACCCTATTGCAGCTGGAGTTGCTGCAGTGACTCTGCACTCTTCCTATGGAACTTTGTTGAAGCAGTATCTAACTGGGACACCCTTGCTCACGAACGAAACAATCTCAATATTGCAGAGAGCAGGGAGGCTCGAGAAGTTGTTGATTCAGATGGTGGTTGAGGACTCAGGGGAATGTGAAGATGGAGGGAAAGCTATTGTAAGAGAGATGGTTCCTTATGAAGTAGATTCAATCCTTCTAAGGTTAATGAAACACTGGATTCATGAAAGGTTGAAGAAAGGAAAGGAGTTTTTCCAGAGATCAAAAGACACAGAAGTAAGCATACAATAAGTTAGTTGTAAGCATAATTTAGCCTGTATATGCATTTTAGCACTGAAGAGGAAATAAGTAACTGTTTGTTTGAATTTTTGTATAGACATGGAATCCAAAGTCCAAAACCGAGCCATATGCACATTCAGCAGTAGACCTGATCAAATTTTCCAAGGAAACAGTGGAGAACTTCTTCGAAATTCCAGTAAACAAATCAGAAAATTTAATTTTTGATCTTGCTGATGGCTTGGAGCATCTCTTCAAAGAATACATTACATTTGTCACATCATGTGGTAAGAACTAACCCTTCAAATTCAATGCATGTTTGATACGTATTACTAAACATGGCGAGACAGTATGGTGACAAGATATTAACTATTGTTTCATCTTCTTTGATATTGTCCAGTAGTGCCCAATTCACTTTACCAAACACAGCATAATAGTTTTATTTGGTATAAAGGTTTACTAGTTAGAGTTTGCTTTCAAATTTGAAATCTAAAGAGATTATTTTGCACAATCCAAGTCTAAACTTAATTTGACAAGATAATTACTTGATCTTTCATTTCTTTTACAGGATCAAAGCAGAGTTATCTCCCTACACTTCCTCCTCTAACACGATGTAGTCAGAACTCGAAATTCCTCAAACTGTGGAAAAGAGCAGCATGCAGTGTTGGAGTAGAAGATCCGAACCAAAACAGTATAGATGATGGAAATCACCCACGCCCTTCAACTAGCCGTGGAACACAACGCCTTTACATTCGGCTTAACACCTTACATTACCTTCAGTCTCAGCTCCACTCCCTCGACAAAACATTATCCCTCTCGTCGAAGGTCACTCCATCACCCCAAAACCAGCTAAATAACAGAAGTAGACAACTTAGCCATTCCTATTTTGAACATAGCCGATCATCTATACAAGTAGCCTTTCAGCATGTGTCAGAAGTTGCTGCCTATCGTTTAATATTCCTTGACTCAAACTCTGTCTTCTATGGAAGTCTATTTGTTGGTGATGTAACAAACTCGCGTATTAGGCCAGCATTAAGAATACTCAAGCAGAATCTTACTCTTTTGTGTGCAATAGTTACTGATCGTGCTCAACCACTCGCACTAAAAGAAGTAATGAAGGCATCTTTTGAGGCCTACCTTATGGTTTTGCTAGCAGGGGGAAGCTCTAGAATCTTTTCAAGGTTTGATCACCCAATGATCGAGGAAGACTTTGATCATTTGAAACGCATGTTTTATACATGTGGAGAAACTTTGATAGTCGAGGATGTGGTGGAAAGGGAGGCTGAGACGGTGGAAGGTGTCATAGCATTGATGGGCCAGTCGACTGAGCAATTAGTCGAAGATTTCAGCATTGTGGCTTGTGAAGCCAGTGGAATAGGTGTTGTTGGTGTAGGGCAGAAGCTGCCTATGCCTCCGACTACTGGAAAATGGAATCGATCAGATCCTAATACGATACTGAGGATTCTTTGCTATAGGAACGATCGAGCTGCTAATCATTTCTTGAAGAGAACATTCCAATTAGCAAAGAGAAGGGGGTGAGAGTCATTCTAGATTACAAATTTGCAAGGTATGAATTTGAAACTAACAGAACTAATTGAGCTCTTTTGATAATTGTGAAAAAATGTTTGGTTTAAAATTTGATGAAGAATGTAAAGAAAATTGATTTATAACTTTTCTCATAGTATATAAATTCAGTAATATTCAAAGTTAAAGCTGGTGATTTGAAAGCACTTGGACTATGTTTTTGGTGTGAAAAGCAAAATTTGATTTTTTTTCGCCTTATCTTTTGTACATCTTGGGTGATCTACTGTTCAGACAGATACTTAGAATCTATATTTTCTCAAGTTCACTAATTGTAATTGTTGAGATTTGAGACATTGCTTGAAACATCCTTGGAAAACTCTATGCAGATTTCATTATTTGGTTTTCATTTACAACAACAAACTAAATTTTGTTTCTGGTAAATTTGGGGTTGGATGTATAATTCTTTCCTGGAGCTCTTTTCGGCTCATTGCTAAATCTATCGGTGATATTTTCATCTATTCCAATTCACAAAGAACGGAAGCAGAAAAGATCCCGATATTCTGGACATTTTATTAATATCCCTTTTAACACAAGAGCTGAGAAACAAATACACAATGTATCAAAATTTAATTCATATTAGCAAATAATCATATTTAAACAAAGTAATATCTATTAATAATAGCCAGAGGTACATTACATAGACCAGCAAATAATTGATTCCTGATCAACCTAAGCGTTAAATGTACCCTTACTTCAGCTATTCACCTTGTCATCATTTGATGCCTCAGAAATTGTTCCCACCAAAAAATGGTTTTCTACAGTCTTTCTCATTGTAGATAGCTAGGATTCTTGTTTAAATGCTTAATGGGGGATTTGCTTAAAAAGTTTAGTCAACAATAATATTTGGTAAAATAACCTTTAGTCTATTTTATCATTAATTAAAAGTCATGAATACCCTTCATTTGAAATGTCTAAAATGTCCAATTTCAAACCAAAATTTACCAAAATCGTGTAACATGAATTCCCACTTTCATTCTCACTTTTCATACCCAATTTAAAACCAACGCCAAAATGGCATGCTGCCTTTTTAAACGACTAAGTGTCGTTTTAACAAATTTTATATTCATTTCACTTTATGTTCCCTCTTATTCACAAAAAAATTAATAAAACATGTTTTAACTATATCTTGAGTGAAATTCAAAATTCATAACCGAAATGACACGATATCGTTATAAACGTTTTGATGACATTTTAACTATTTTTTGTATTTATTTTACTTTATATTCTCTCGTACACATATGAAAATGAAAGTAGAAAAATTTTAACTATATTTAGAGTAAAATCGAGACCCGCTACCAAAATGGCAAGTTGCTGTTTTAAATGATTGGGTGTCGTTTAAACTGATTTCCTATTAGTATCACATTATTTTCACTCATATCTACGTGAAAATGAGTGAATGCAAATTTTCATTGCATTTGAACAACGGTGTTGATACAAAGGTCACACGATAATGACCAACACTATTGTTAGGTAAGTAAACTACACTATATTTAACTACGAACGAAACTAAGTAATTCAAATTCTATTATATTCCAATTATGAGATAAGATACTGAACAAATTAGCTTGTTTAACTTGTATAAGTTTTCTAAGATGTTCAAGATAAGATTAACTAATTTTGGAGTGAAATCGAGACTTCGTAACCCAAAACGTTGTGTTGTCATTGTAAATGTTTGAATGTTGTTTCAACTATTTTTATATTTGTTTCACTTTATGTTTACTCGTATCTATATAAAAATGATCGAAATCAAGTTTTCACTACGTTTGAATATCAAGGTCGATATAAAAGTTCATCCAATAATAATGAATAATATTCTTTCGTGAGTAATGAAAGTAAGTAACCCAAACTCCATTATATATCAATTAAGAGATAAGATACCTGACAAACTAACTCGTTTAACATGTGCAACTCTTGTAAAATGTTTCAAGACATGATCAATTAATTTTGGAGTGAAGTCGAGACTCCATAATCCAAAACAGCATTAAAAATCCAAGATCGATAAAAAAAAGGTTCACCCGATAGTGATCAACAACATTGGTCAATGAGTAAACTATACTAGTCTTCACTATGAATGAAGGTAAGTATCCTAAATTTCATTATACTTCGATTATAGATAAGATACTCAAAAAATTAGTTTGTTTAACTTATACAAGTCTTTTAAGATGTTCAAAAATATGATCTAATGGTTTTAAAGTGAAATCGAGACCATGTAACCCAAAATATCATACTGACATTTTAAATGGTCAATTACCATTTCAACTAGTTTGTATTCATTTCACTTTATATTCACTTATATTTATATAAAACATTAAATAAATTCAAGTTTTTACCATATTTGAACAACAAGTTAGATACAAAGTTCATCTGATAATGACCAACACCATTATCCTGTAAGTAACTTATACTCCACTTCACTACAAATAAATGTAAGTAATACAAATTTCATTATATTCTAATTGTGAGATAAGATAATCGACAAATTAGCTAGTTCAACATGTACAAGTCTTCTAAGATTTTTTGAGTTATGAATGATGTTTCAAAGCATATTTTACTAGTTTTGGAGTGAAATCAATACCCCGTGACACAAAACGACATCTGATTATTTTAAACGTATGGCGACATTTCTACTCATGTAGTGTTTATTTCGGTTCATTCGCGTCCATAACCACATGAAAGTTTTGGGATGAAAGTTTNGAGTCATATATGATGTTTCAAATACAATTTTACTATTTTTGGAGTGAAATCAATACCCCGTGACACAAAACGACATCTGATTATTTTAAACGTATGGCGACATTTCTACTCATGTAGTGTTTATTTCGGTTCATTCGCGTCCGTAACCACATGAAAGTTTTGGGATGAAAGTTTTAATTATATTTCGACGTTGCGATCGACACATTTGTTCAAATTATAGTTACTCTATAATCTAGTAGGAAACTACACTACACTTGACAATAAAGAAA
>CAIGRO010002274.1:0-13482 GCA_903798355.1 Fraxinus baroniana
TACATATATTTGAACAACACCATTATATAACACCTTACCCAACAGTTCGGAATATAATTTGAAACCTTCAAAAATCTGGAGATGTGAATTAATTTCAAACCTCAAATTTACCAACCATCTGGAACATCAAACTTAATTGATCAATTTTAAACATTCTTTTTGTGAATTTCTGGATCTAGCATAAATTTCGATAACTCAATGGAGTACAGACTTGTTTATCAAATCTACTCGGACTATCTAATTTAAGAGATCAAAAGTGAAAACTTAGGGTATCTTTGGTATGCTATTTTCAGTTTTTAGTTTTGCACACGCTCAAAACTTGTTTGATTTGATATTTTCAAAAATAAGATTAAATTTATAACATAAAATTCAAAATTAAAATTGAAATACAAACCAAATGGATCTTATTTTTGAAAAAATACGAGAGTAGCCACTACTCTTGAAACTTAGCACGAATACATCCAAATTGCCAAATCTTCACTGATTATTGAGTTTCAGTCATTTTTTAATCCACTTAAACTTGATATTTATTCGTGTTGTTTTTTAGTTTAGATAAATTGGTGAAAACGACGAGTTTTGGAACTTAAAATGGAGCCAAAGTTTGATAGGAGTGTGAATAGGCATGGAAGAGGCTCGAAAGCATGAAAATGAGGAGGAGAAAATAGTGGAGGAGGAGAAGAAATCATCAAAGTGCTCAGAAATCAACCAGCAAGAGGGCACCCCACGCCGCGCCGCACCCCATGATCAAGAAGCAACATTAATTTAGCAAAGAATTGGCGCTGCAACGGTAGCCCACACAAAATCGCAGCACACGATGCTACGAATCTAGCACCGAGGTGGCGACAAAAACAGAGTTGATATTTTTAGACTCTTTTTAAAGCCCAACTCGTCCCCAATTCATCCAAGACTTGGTAAGATTATAAATACAACCTTAGAGACCACTTTTAGAAGGAGAATTCAACGATGCAAGAAGGCAAGATGCAATGACATAACAAGGAATCAAGATCAATACATCGAAGAAGATTGAATCGCTACAAACAATAGTTTTCCTCTTTTATCCTTTTATGTTGTTCTTGAAAAATTTGACAGTTTCCCTATCTTCTATCATGAACTAAATATTATATCTAGGGTTTGATGTAGCCAAATTTGAGACGTGTTTTGATTTTATATTAGTTAGTTTCTTTCAAATTTTCCATTAAATTTCATTTGTATTCTAGTTTAATGCTTTCAATTATTTGAACAATAATAAAATGATTTGATGCTAGTCAATTTCAGCACTTGATATATGTAATTTAGGTGCGATTTAAGAATAACACAACCTAAATTTTATAGGTTTCGAGAGAAAGTATGATATATTTGAAACTTTTTCAACTTAAGAATCACGAAATTAATAATTTTTAGATTTTAGTTGGGAATAAAGATATTGAAATTGAAATATAGGAATAGTTTTTATTCGATACTCGAGACGTGGATTATAATTAAATTATGGTTCTTACTTATAAACTTGGATAAATTGATTAGGAGTAATCATATAATTGAAAAAAATTGTTGATAGTGAGGCGAAGTCATGACCTAGGCCTTTTCACATTGATTTATTCCTTCAAATTTGTATAATATTGTTGAATTTGTCATCACCATCATATTGGATTTAGTTTAGAAACACTGATTACAATATTTATTCATCTAAATAAAATAGATGCTAATATAATTATAGTACTTTGTATAAGTTGAATTTCAATATGTGGGTTCGACATTTATGCTTGATCATATATTACAAAACTTGACATTGTACACTTACGGTATAATTTACGTTACATAAAACTATAACATTCACCATATCTATAAATTTCACATCTTAGTTCTGAGATATTCGGCAGTAACCATAAATTTTAATATTTGATTGCAATTTCCAAGTCTTGTGTTTCTATATAATCTTCCCGAAACATTGCTTTTCAATTTTGCCCGTGTTCTAGTCTCATGAGGTAAGAAAGAAATTTTAAAATAGTGATTTTTGGAAGAATGTGCAGTTAAAAAAAATAAAAATCAATTTACATTTAAAATTATTTAATTGGAGAATGTGCCATTGAAAATGAAATTTGAAAAAAAAAATGACTTTTTTTTGGGGAAAAACAAGGACTTTGCTCCTGTTTGGACTCCATTTTCGCAAAACAAATTTTTAAAATTCATTTTTATTCAAACATTATTCCGTAAAATAATAGTACAAGTAAATTCAATTTTTTTAATTTTATTTTTTAACCACACATCCTCTAAAAATTATCATTCCTAAAACACATTTTCTCTTTAATTTTCACCCATGTTTGGGCTCCATTAATTTTTATATTTTTTTTTTGGGAAAAATGTATTTTGGAATAGTGATTTTTTGGATAATGTGTGCTTAAAAAATAAAAAATAAAAATTTGGAAGTAAATTTAAAGTAATTTTATGAAATAATGTGTTATCAAAAAATAAGTTCAGAAAAATGAAGCCCAAGTAGGGGCTTTATATTGTAATACTTCGAATTTGAGGGAATATATTGATATTCTTCGAGGACTCGTGGCCATTAGTATTTATGAGTTATAGCAAATTTCATGAACAAATTCAAGTTCAAATGTTAGTGATTTTTTATTTTGTTGGGAAAAGAACTTTGTAATAATGATTTTTTTTTTTTTTGGAGAATGTGTGGTTAAAAGGTAAAGAAAATTTTTGAATTTACGTGTAAAATATTTTTTATTGTGAAAAATGTATGTTTGAAAATAAATTTTTAGAAAAAAAGAATTTTGTTTTAATGGTTGTCAAATATGGGTTTAATAACGAAACGCAATAAAGCTAAATTACTAAAATGAAGTGAAAAATAATGTTTATAACTTTCATTTTAATTTAAATGATTTTCATAAAAACAAATCTTTAATCCGAGTTAAAAAATGGCCATCTTACATAACCTTGACTACAAATTCTTATTTATTTTATATTTGGTTCAATTAAAAAAGTGAATTAAAATTTAAATAAATACACATTTTATAAAATTCACAACTTTTCGACCACACATTCAATTATCTTTTATCAAAATCTACAAAAAAATCTAATTTTTTTCTAAATCATACTTGAGCTTAACCATAAAGGTTCACTTTATTACTCTAATAAACGAATGAACCCTAAAAACCTTGTAGAAGAACAAGTGGGACACTAAAATATTGCACAATGAAATCTAGAAAAGGTGAAAAAAAGTCAAATTGCAATTTATTGTTTCCATCTTACTTAGGCTTTAAGATTCAATCTCTAAATTAAAAAAATAAGATTCAATGGACATGGAATTCAAGGATAGGGGAAACATATTTAGAAAATGCAAAATTTTGTAATTTTGAAAATTTACTTAAGAGTTCCCTACTTGTTTACGTGTGCATGAGTTTAGTAATTTACCGACGTTAGAACTTGTATTTTTCAGAAGTTATTCTTTTTGACTTGACTTCTTAAACCTGTTAAAAAAGGAAAAAAAAAGATGACACTTTTACTTTATTTTATTTTTTTGTTGGGAAAAGAACTTTGTAATAATGATTTTTTTTTTTTTTGGAGAATGTGTGGTTAAAAAATAAGAATTTTTTTTTTGTTTATTTTGGAGAATGTGTGGTTAAAAGGTAAAGAAAATTTTTGAATTTACGTGTAAAATATTTTTTATTGTGAAAAATGTATGTTTGAAAATAAATTTTTAGAAAAAAAGAATTTTGTTTTAATGGTTGTCAAATATGGGTTTAATAACGAAACGCAATAAAGCTAAATTACTAAAATGAAGTGAAAAATAATGTTTATAACTTTCATTTTAATTTAAATGATTTTCATAAAAACAAATCTTTAATCCGAGTTAAAAAATGGCCATCTTACATAACCTTGACTACAAATTCTTATTTATTTTATATTTGGTTCAATTAAAAAAGTGAATTAAAATTTAAATAAATACACATTTTATAAAATTCACAACTTTTCGACTACACATTCAATTATCTTTTATCAAAATCTACAAAAAATCTAATTTTTATCTAAATCATACATGAGCTTAACCATAAAGGTTCACTTTATTACTCTAATAAACGAATGAACCCTAAAAACCGTGTAGAAGAACAAGTGGGACACTAAAATATTGCACAATGAAATCTAGAAAAGGTGAAAAAAAAAAGTCAAATTGCAATTTATTGTTTCCATCTTACTCAGGCTTTAAGATTCAATCTCTACACTAAAAAATTAAGATTCAATGGACATGGAATTCAAGGATAGGGGAAACATATTTAGAAAATGCAAACTTCTGTAATTTTGAAAATTTACTTAAGAGTTCCCTACTTGTTTATGTGTGCATGAGTTTAGTAATTTGCCGACATTTAGAACTTGTATTTTTCAGAAGTTATTCTTTTGACTTGGCTTCTTAAACCTATATAAAAATAAATAAAAAAAAAAAATCGACACTTCCAAATCTCTTTTCACACACACGAGTTTGATAGGTATCATGTTGTCTTAAAGTTGAAAACATCTAGAGTATCTTGAGATCAACTTCAATTTGAATAGGATCGCTCTCTTGGAAGTTGGAATCAACTCAATTATAACTTCCTTGAAGAGAGGAGAAACGCCACCTAAAAATCGACCTAATAAATTTACTAAACTAAAAATGTCAACTAAGTTTAATAGGAAATAATTAAATAGAAATGAACCTTCGAATTTTGTAGCGAAACAAGACAAACATACAACACAATTGAAAAACTCAGAAGACAAATGTCCGTTTGATAAGACATTTGAAAAGTTGAAAGCTGTCTTGGAGATTTAAAAGCTACTTTTGAATCTGTTTGAATAATTTTTAGAAAATATTTAGTCCGGTCAGAACATTTAAAAGAAGCTGACCCATTAAGAGCATGTTTGGCCAAACTTAAAATCTAATTAAAATTGAAAATATGATTGTTATTGAGTTTCACTCATCTAATAGAAGTCAACACTAACAGCTAATCTTTCAATTTTAATCTCTAACGAACACGCCCTAAATAATATTTTTGCTTTGCTTCTTGTATATGAGTTTTCTGAAACACTCCCGAAAATTTATTCAAATAAGGTTTAAAGTAAATTTTTAGTCTAGAAATAGCATAGACTCTTTAAATGTCTTGTCAAATGACTCTAAACGTAGCTACTAGTTTACGAAAAACATCTACTGCAAAATGTAGAGCAAAGTAAAAAGTTTTGCTAAACTGACCCAAATACAATAATGAAAAATTCATTTTAAGACATTGCTGAAAATTCTTTTCTCAATGTCAACGAATAATTAGGAACAAAGAGAATTAATCGATTTGATATTTTTCTTCCGACAAAAATCAGTCGAATGTGACCTTTTGAAGTCCCACAAAATTATGGTAACTAATTTAGTACAAAATTATCATTAGCAATAATAACACTCTTTTGGTCCGAAGACTCCGAACATTAAATCCTGGAAGTAGTGTCCACTTGGAACTCTCACAGTCTCACTACATTTGACTCGAATCTTCTCATTCACATCGTGGACAAATGCCTGGCAGCAATGGAGATTCCGATCAGATTCCGGCGGCGAAGCCCGATCAGCCGCCGGTGTTGAAGAAGTCCAAAATTACGGTTCCGGATGACCCGCGTACACCACACTTCCCTGGTCCACTCTTCCCCGCCGTCCGCCGTCCTTCCTCGAACTCTTCATCTTCTTCTTCCTCCTCCGCTGCTTCCACCACCGTTTCAACCACCACCAGCTCGGCCTCCACCAGCAGCGATGCCTTTAGTTTCAATTTCTCGGATCGGGACTACGTTTTCCCCTCCAATCTCGGACCTTACTCCACTCGACGAAGTGTTACTATCAAGTCATCTTCTTCGAAATCGCCGAATTTGGCTTCTCAATTGCCAATGCGCAGCGCCTCGATGCCTTCGATTGTAAGTGCTGGTGGAAATCGTGCTCCTGCAGTGGACTCGCTGCGCAGGACTGATGTTCCCAAAAGCAAGACGAAGCTCAAAGTTGATAAAGATTTGAAGCCGTTGTCAATTCAATCCTCAGCTGCAGCTTCTCCTTTAACTGCCTCCTCGTTGTCCTCTAGACAGAATACAGCTAATTCTTGTAGTTCTCGGGAAATTTCCAGATTTAGAATTTCTTGGATTCTAAATTTGGTAAGTTTTCTTATCTTATTCTTATGTTGATTTTTTAATTTTTTCCTGTTATGAATCTTATGATGATTTCTTAATGATAATTACTGTAGATTTTTTTATTTTTTATTTTTTTTCCCCTTCCTTTCCCGGGTCTGCGATCTAGTATACCATCGTTGCCAAGAAAGTACCGAAAATTAGAAGCAGGAAAAAAGTAAAGAATCAAAATACCTTTAGAACTACGTAACTTTTGTTACTTCTTTTGAGAAGAATATTAAATAACTAGGGTAAAAATAGTTTTTTATTTTCATTCTTGTCTGCCAAACATAATATGGTTATAGAACCAAAAGGTGATTTGGAAAGAAAATGGCATTTTTGTTATTTAGGCTTATTTTTTTGGATGATTTTTCTGCTGACTTATTATCCTTTTCAATTGCAGCTTTGCTTATTTTCTGTTGCTTATGCCATTCATTTGCGAAATGAAGTTAAAAGGCTTCAGGTATTCGTAATGCTTCCCCTTTCAATGACCTCATTTTACTCCTATTTTTTTTTTTTTTTTTTTTAAACTTTAAAATTTTTCATTACCATCACGGTTTGTTTTTCCTCCTCTCTTTTAGTAAAGAAAATCAATAAATGGTCTTCATTTGTTGTTGGGTCAAGTAGCAAGAAATCCAGGGAGAATTTCTTTCAATAATTTATGGTTTAGAATTTAACTACTGAGGTTTATTTTCTTGCAGGAAGAGAATTTTAACCTTCATACATTATGCAGTAATAAAGATGGTGTTAATGATAATAGCTATGAAGTTTTGAAGCTTGAAAATGGGACTTCATTTTTGTATTTTGGGAATGCTGACAGTAGAACAGTTGCTCTGTGTACAGTTATTTTCACTCTCATTACACCGTTTATGATGTACGAATATTTGGACTATCTTCCAAGGATTAAAAATTTCTCAAAGAGGACAAAAGATAACAAAGAGGAGGTTCCACTGAAGAAGAGAATTGCTTATATAGTGGATGTATGTTTCTCTGTTTATCCATATGCAAAGCTGCTTGCTCTTCTCTTTGCCACACTATTTCTTATCGGATTTGGAGGCTTGGCATTCTATGCTGTAAGTGATGGCAGCTTTACTGAAGCTCTTTGGCTTGCCTGGACCTTTGTGGCAGACTCTGGAAATCATGCAGATCGGGTCGGTACTGGGCCAAGGATTGTTTCGGTTTCTATAAGTTCTGGAGGCATGCTTATATTTGCAATGATGCTAGGGCTTGTTTCAGATGCTATTTCGGAGAAGGTGGACTCACTACGGAAAGGAAAGAGTGAGGTTATTGAAAGTAACCATATTCTCATTCTTGGATGGAGTGACAAACTGGTAAATTTCTTTAGGAACTTGTTTCCTAAGTTTGTATTATTGTTGTTAAGAGGCTTTTTCTTTGTCTTTCCATCATGATTTGTAGTTGTAAGCTCTAAAATTTGCATACCTTTATAATTGCTACATAACAGATAAGGATTATGTATGGAGGGAAATTATTACTACTTCACTAAAAAAATGTTAGAAAAATATATATGAAGGAAATAAAAAATATTTAAATGTCCAATAAAGGAGGGACGACTGACAAGGGCTCAATTTAAAGAGATGGAAATATGAATGCAATACGATATGTTACACAACTTTCATTCATTAGGTTGTCATTAGGCAATAGGTGTTAATAGTGTTGTTTTACCTACTTTTTCTAATTTTAGTTGGAGTTATTGATGAGAGTTACACTATGCTTGGCCCATTTTTATAAACGGTTTAGAAACACTCAAGAACTCTTTATCCACACTTCTCGAGGAATCAACAAGTACTATCCACTTATTTACCACTCATTTCTATCTATTTATAATTTAAACGGTTTATTAACACTTCCCAAACATGCTCTTATAATACCCATCAGTCATAGACTCATATATTTGCAAACAGAAATGCATCTTTGCTGGGTGAAAGGCTTCTAAAATTAGAATATCTCAGCAAAACATGGTGAAGCACGTGCATAATAGAGTGCCTAAGCTTATCTCCTCTGCTGGAATTAGCAATTGGAATTGTGAATATCTGAACAGGTCTTCGTGCATGGTAATTGTGCCTGATCATGTTGTCAAGCTCTTCGTGTACATAATTTATTGAGTTCATAATTAGCTTGTATATGTTCTTCTTTTTGCCCTTAACATTACAGAAAAATTGAGCACACCTGAGATCTTCACTCGTGGTGACTCCTATACAATTGATCCCTAAGAAACTTCATGTAGAAAATGTTTAATACTTTTGAATTTGAGGTTAAGAGATGATCTCGATCACAGGGTTCACTTCTGAAGCAACTAGCAATAGCAAATAAGAGCATTGGTGGTGGTGTTGTTGTTGTACTTGCAGAAAGAGACAAGGAGGAAATGGAGTTGGATATAGCAAAACTTGAATTTGACTTCATGGGAACATCTGTAATCTGCAGAAGTGGCAGCCCTCTTATACTTGCTGATTTGAAAAAGGTTAATTACACTTGTGCAGGCACATGCGCTCGCGCGCGCACACACACATTACTATTACCTTTTTCATTGTATTTTTTTTTTCTGATTACAATTTTATCCCTCTCGCAGAGCTCCATAAAGTGACATTCTTTGTCTTGCATGCAGGTTTCAGTCTCTAAAGCACGAGCTATAATTGTATTAGCATCTGATGAGAATGCTGATCAGGTTATTTTTAATTCACTTTGAGATGTCTTTTCTATATTTGTAGTGTTGATGAACAACATGCTTACATTTTTTGAAATTTCCAAAATCAGAGTGATGCACGAGCTTTGAGGGTTGTGCTTAGTCTCATTGGAGTAAAAGAGGGGTTGAGGGGCCACGTTGTTGTGGAAATGAGTGATCTTGACAATGAGCCCTTGGTGAAGCTTGTTGGAGGAGAACTTATAGAAACGGTTGTTGCCCATGACGTCATTGGACGACTGATGATACAATGTGCTCTGCAGCCTGGCCTTGCCCAGGTCAGTTACTGCAATTCTGTAAAAAAAAATAATTCATAATTGTGGCATCTGCAAATAACTGAAGTTAAATGGGTCTGAGATTTATTGATCCTACCCCCTCTGCACCCATAAAAAGCTCTAGTTCAGACCATTTATTATTTGGAAGATGAAAACTTCACCATTTGAAACAATATGGTAATTCTAATTTTAATTAGTTGATACACTTCTATTTTGAAGCATTAATTTGGGGATCAATGCCATAGCTAGATTTATTTTCTTGCAAAAAATCCGAATGTGCATCCCCTCTGTAGATTATGACCTTTTCCCCATCCAATTATTAATTGTATTACGGTCTCCTTTATAAATAAAAACATATATGTATTATGGACTCCACTAGTGTTCCTTGTTATTTAGATTTTTTTGGACTTACTCTTGATATATTAATGTGCAAGTTACACAGCATTTTAGAGTGGCTTCTTATTCTTTTTCTTCATTAAGGGGAAGGATATTGCAAAGGAGTGTCCTTATACCAAAATGATCTGAACTTTGTATGAAAAAAACCCTTTATTTTTGGGTGTGCTCAAGAGTTTGCATCCCCTCTGTAGATTGACCTTTCCTCATCCAATTATTAATTGTATTATGGTCTCCTTTATAAATAAAACCATATATGTATTACAGACTCCTCTAGTGTTCATTGTTATTTGAATTTTTTTTGACTTATTCTTGATATATTAATTTGTTTGATGTGCAACTTACATAGCATTTTAGAGCGGCTACTTATTCTTTTTCTTCACTAAGGGGATGGATATTTCAAAGGAGTGTCCTGTGTTCCATATACCAAGAGGATCTGAACTTGTATGGAAAATATTTATTTTTTGGTGTGCTCAGAGTTTGTTCATCAGCATGTGTACAAAGATGGGAGATGTTAGTCATATTACTTCTACAACCACTTTACAAATAATCACGTTCTTAGTTGTTTTGAGACCTAATAGAGGATCTTAGAACACACATGATATTTCATGATAACTGGTGTAGAGATGATATTGATCTTGGTTGTTTTCTGTCCCTAATTGAGGTTTCTACTTATGATTTAAAAAAAAATAATATCCAAGGTATCAAACCTCTAAAAGTTGATGGACTAATTACTTAAACTCTAGTAGTAGTGAAGCTGAACAACCTGACTGGGAGTCTGTAATACTCAACAAAAGTAAAAAAAAATGCAGTCTATTTTCTTTTCACTCTTGCATGGATCCTCTGAAGATAGCCCAACTAAGCTGAACTCATGTAAATTTCCACATTTTAATATATGATGTCAAATTCTGATATTACATGCTATAAAATTACACACGAAGCATCTGGACATTATGGACTCTTTGAAAGAATGAGGTTTCAGATTAATCAGAAATGGGATATCCTTTAAAACAATGAGACCTATCCAAAGTGCTGACTTGTTGACCGTAGGTCACGTTCTAGGCTTCTATTAGACCAGAACATGATTGATGAATTGTTTAAGTGGACCATGAGAATTGGGTTGACTTCTACCTTTTTCTTGAATTTGACAGATATGGGAAGACATTTTGGGTTTCGAAAATGCAGAGTTTTATATTAAAAGATGGCCTCAACTGGACAATCTTCGTTTTGAAGATGTGCTTATTTCCTTTCCTGATGCAATTCCTTGCGGAGTTAAGGTCGCTGCAGATGGTGGAAGGATAAAAATAAACCCAGATGATAATTATGTCCTAAGAGAAGGCGATGAAATCCTTGTCATAGCTGAGGATGATGACACATATGCCCCGGGTCCCTTGCCGGAGGTCAGTTTTTGTCTCACTTGATGAAGTTGCAGATGTCTTATAAAGGACTACTCTGACTTTCGCAACATAACTCATCCTTTTTCCTTAATTTCTTGGGTGCTTGTTGCAGTCAACTTTAAGACATACTCTTATTGCTGTTGATTTGTAAGAATTGCTTTCGACTTTTTATATTTTTCTCAATCTCCTGGTGTCACTGTTTTATAAATTGGATCTTTGCCGAATGACAACAAATTCTCTGCCCCCTTGAGAATCAATCTGTAGATCTTACGCCAATCATTTGTCAGTTATCGTGGAGTAAGCTTAGTGATGAAAACAATTATTCAGCAAGTTCAGGTATTGAAGAAAATGCATAAAGTTCTTATTACTCGAATTCTACTAGAACTAGCTGTTGCCATTCATTAATTTGAATGAACGTAGCTAGGACGAACTGTGATCGAATAGGAAAATACACTCATACTTGTGCCCATTGTTATTGCTATGATTTGTTTTATGATACGTTGAATCCATAAAATGGTAATATTTTGCATGACATTTAATATTCTTGAAGTGTTATTGTTATAAAATTAAGTAAACTGTAGGTACGGGTTGGTTCTCTCATTTATTCAGGCATGTTATGCTGCAGGTGCGAATGGGCCTATTTCCTAGAATTCGCGATCCTCCAAAATATCCTGAAAAGATTTTATTTTGTGGTTGGAGGCGTGACATTGATGACATGATTCTGGTAATTTTCCCATAGTTTTTACATCTCAGTTTGCATTGCCAAACTTATCATATTTAATACATTTCATCATATTAACCATTTCATCATAAATGTAACCAAGTATCAGTTTTTTGAACAATTCAGGCATGTCTTGTATAGAAATAAAGAGGATTTGATTCACAAGAGTGTTGTGATCCCCGTAGCAAAAGTTTGAAGCAAGGAGATAGATAAAAAATAAAGGATGTGGTTGTGAATGATTTCATTCCACTCGATCTTACAGTAAATGTAGCGGTTATTTGAGAAGAGTAGAAAAATAAAGATTCATGTTGGCGACTCTAGATTTATTGGGACTTAGGCTTAGTTTGTCATTGTTATGTTGACTCTTTTACATGAACATGTATCTTTTTGACATTTTTCCTTTGACGTCCCTTCTTTTACAAGCTGGATCTAGTGTCTAACCTAGTGGATTACAACTGTAATAGATTGCACCTTCATTGGGATCTAGTTTGAATCATGGTACAAGCCAAGAAAGATGGGAAACTAGAATTTTTATTTGGTTGCAGGCTATTTGCTTCATAGGAAAGTTCTCTTTCTTATGGATGGCATGTAGACATTAGATTATGCTACCTGTAAGAGAATAAAATAAGAAATATCATGGATGCATCTCTTACCTTTTTCCTTCCGTGGAAGTCAAAATATCATAGACGCATTTATATTCTTTTTCTTCTCTCAGCTTTTTCTTTTACTGTTTTCTGAAACGAAAAAAGCCTGTAGTGCTTTCTCCAACTAAAACTAAAGCTACATTGTTATCCAGTGAGGCCCCTCGCAAATGTTGTGGGAAGTGAAAATTTAGATAGTAGTCCCACTAAAATGTTAAGGCATACTCTGAGCTTCATTAGTTGCTAAATTGCTTCAATGGACATTTCTCAAAATTTTCTGTTTACAGGAGACCATCACTTGGCAGTTAAAACTTTTAGATTCATTGCTTGAGAATATTTCCTGCTGCACCGGATGTCACTTGTCAAGACACCTTGTGCGCATTGGGAAAAGGCTGGGTTAAAATGACATACTGAGAGAATAAAGTCAAAATTTTCTGACACAAGATACTTTATCGTAAAATTCTGAAAATAACTTTTTCACTTGCACCACGAGTTCAATCAAAAGCCTAGGATCCATTTGTTGTCAAATGTTATTGCTTAAGAAACTCGGCTTCCATGCATTGGAAGTTCTTATTCTTTCTATACTTTGTTTACTGTATGCACTTGTCATAAATTAGGTGCTAGAGGCATTTTTGGCTCCAGGATCGCAATTGTGGATGTTTAATGAGGTTCCTGAAAAAGATCGAGAAAAGAAGTTGAAAGATGGTGGCCTTGATATTTCGGGATTAATAAACATAAAACTAATCCATCATGAAGGGAACGCTGTCATCAGACGTCATTTAGAGAATCTTCCTTTAGAGACATTTGATTCTGTAAGTTTCACCATGCTGCACTTGGAGACTTTCTGGTTCTTCTACGCTTTTTATGCACCCTTCCTTTTGGCATTTAGCAATATTGGAACTTCAATCTTTAAAATACTGTGAAATTGTCTGAATGTTGATGTTTATGAAGGAAATGATGTTTCTGCATTTTCTGTGGTTGGTGTCAGCATGCTATTGTTTTTGAACTATCAACCATTGTCATGTGAATTCTTTATAGCATTACATCACTTATGTTGCTTGCATCACGTAGCTGACAAAAGATCTTGGTTTATCAATACCAAATCAGAAATTGTCTTCAACTTCAAGTCTTTTTTTGCAAGCCCATTGGAAAATAATAATAATAATAATAATAATAATAATAATTTGTCATT
>CAIGRO010002286.1:0-11419 GCA_903798355.1 Fraxinus baroniana
TGGAAAGGTAAGGACGTTCTGCACCAAAAAACGAAAGGTGGTGGCGTTTTGCACAAAACCGTGTAAAGGTAAGGACGTTTTGCGCTAATTATCCAAAAAACTTGTTCTTTTACAAATTACAACGAGCTTCGTCTTAAACTTAGATTTTTTATTTTTATTTTTTGTTTCCTGGACTCTTCCGTAGTTGTACAGAATGACCTGACTGATAATGGAGCTTAAGTGGCTTTTTTGGGGCGTGTGAATGGCACTCTATCTACTTGATATTTATAACATTTAGGTTAATTTTTTTCAGATGCCACAAAACTAAACGAGCTGTTGACAAATTTCTGGTTGAAGGCAGGCAGGAACCGCATTATGTTTCTTTGAATTTGTTATCCATGTGGTCTATCAGAATGGTGGTGTAAAAAAGGCTAGCAGATATCCTTTTCGCCATCAGCAGCTGTTTCTGTAAACTAAAGATGGCATATTGCACATAGATTTGTGTGCAATATTAAGAAAGCTTCTTGGTATATGCGAGTCTTATCATTGTCAATCTTGAACAATTGCACGGATGTATCATGTCTACAATGTCACATAACCATAACAGGTAGTACACCTGAAAAGTAGATAAAACAAGACCAAAAATGCAAGCAAGCAGCCTTGTAACAAATATCAGGTGTGCCGGGAATGATTTGAAAGAGTTGGCACAACATGCTTCCAAAAACAAAAAAGACTTGCACATAATTCAAAAGCAGACAGAATCTGTTTACTGTATTTTTAAAATCCTATTAACATCATAATCCATAGGAAATTACAGATGGGCAGTACATCCCCATATAGACAACTATAGTCCCAAAAAGTCGGTTTAAACCTTAATCCTGCCACAGAAAACTTATGTAACCCAAAACCCTCCTACAACGGAACTTGATTCCAGGCCAACAAGTCATAAAAAAAAAATAATAATAAAAGGGGAAGGTTGTAATGAAGAAAAAGAGGGGTGAGAAACGAGATAGCAGATTAAGTAATCATTTTTTGTTTTAACCCCTGTTGCCTCTTCTCTTCTTGCCCACGTTGGGAGCCAACGAGCGAGTCTCTTCACCAGCAGCACTCTTTCGCTTGTTTCTTCTTTTGGGCATTTCACCTCTGGCAACATCAGCTTCTTGGTCATCACTGACAGCATCATGCCTGTCTGGGGCTTCCTTTCCAATAGGTGGCTGGGGGTCGGTGTCAGTCAAAGGTTTACTGCTTTCTTTCTCATCCTTCTCTTCCATTAGAATTTCCGCACTTGCATCACAGTTTTTATTTTCAGTACCAATGTTTGATTTTCCATCCGTGCCATCAGTTTCTTTCCCCATGTCCACTTCTATACATGCATCAGTTTCATCACACAACTCATCATCTTCCTCATCTGCACCATCATCAATTTCTTCAGATTCCATGTTTTCCTCCTTCATCTGGCTCTGTAGTGATTCAATCAAATTCATCAACTCCCTATTGACCTGTTGCAAAATCATATTTTGGTGAGTGCACATTTCTGATTCACACACCTCGAAATAAATATTCCTTGCACAAACGACTCAAAATGAATATATGACCCCAATTGCATGGACAGTCAACTGTAATTTGCTGGTATGCATCACTTAAGAAAACTAGGGGAACAATACGTTCCTTGCATACATAAGGTGTTCTACTTAATAGCAAAACTTCAAAATTTACATGAGAAAAAAATTCAGCTATTTGTACCTGGGGATTCTGAAGGAAATCGGACACATCATTGGTGCACGATGGGCATTTCATAACATTTTTTTGTGTTCGGAGTGTCCTTGTACCTCCACATGTCCTCTGCTTAATGAAAGATTGGCCTGCAAAGGCATTCTCTAAGCACGCCTTGCAGAAGTTATGAGCACAAGGAGTGGTAAGTGGAAGCACCATTACTTTCCGGCAGATGAGGCAGCCAAATTCTGTATCATGAGTTGCACTCTTGAGAAACACGATACGTATACATAAAGATTATGAAGCCATATTCACATGGTGCAATTCAGAAACCTCCCCATGGGATAGCTTTTAATTCCAAAGAAATGCATGTGTAACAAGAATACCTTTCAAAAGCCTTTCTTTAACTGACTCGTTTCCTTTTTGACGTCTTGCTCTCTTTTTGCTCTTACCTTCCTCATCATAAACATCAGGAATTTTACGACTTTCTGGTGGAGGCTTTTTCCAAATCCAACGATCCTGTCCCTCCTGTGTATTGCAAAAAGTAGACAGCTGAGATCGCTAGAAAATTGAATATCTCAAGAAGTATAATCTCTTAACATAAAAGGAATTAAATAGATCTGAATGGCCACGGGGCAACACCACACAATATAGAAGAAATTAGTAAAGATAAACCACAAGTGAAGAATATAGCTTCTGACTTCAAAATCCCAGGCAGGACTCTTTTTTCTCTCTGTAATGTCAGTAGCATGCTTTAATTCCTCGACAGCAGGCAGCTCTCTTGGGCAATCACCATGATTGTCACTGGAGAAAATAATGATAAATTATAAACTAATCATGCAAAAAAGGTTACATTTAGGAGGTGGATGATGGTACAACGCTAGAAATAGTAAACCTTGTCCATGGTGCAGGATCATTATCACAACGTACGAACAGATAACGACACACCTTAAATCCCTATATCAAGTGAAAGGAAAGCAGTCAGAGAACATATTGAGTACAAAAGGTGACAAAATCTTTCAGAAGCAAATCCCTACTTGAATTCCAGCCTTGCGCCAACATTTTTCAATCCTATATATCCCATCATAACGTACACCTTCCTGTGGCGCATAAGAAGAACGTTTCTCCTTGTGAGACCTGGCCATTAAAAAAAAGAAAAGTATAAGATTAAGGATGGGCAATAGGAAACAAAAAAAGGGAAAGACTAATCTTCTAAATCACCAAGTGATACCTTTGTTGAAATCGATAGCCAAAAAAACAACTTAAAATATACATTAACCTAGTAATGGAGGCACTAATTGAGCATTTCACTGTAGGACATATAGTCATGTATTGTCTGCACATGACTGGGAGCATTTAAAGGTTTTCATGAAAACCTAAGATCGCCAAATGGAGTAATTCGCAAGCAAATAAAATAATGCTAGACCTAATTCCAGAAGAGGAAATATTAGTTCCATTTTTCTATTATCAGATCCCTGTGGAAATAAAAAGCTGCATTGGAAAAAAAAAAAGAAAAGAATAGTCTGACATTCTCTTTCCCTTTTAAAGATCTAGCGTTTTCCAAGCCAATAAATGCAATCCTTTGAAATTAAGCATCATATATGGCAAAGCGCACACAGCTACAGACTCTTACTTGAACGGACACGAGAACGAGAGAAGGAACCTAGTCAATGTCATATCACCAACATTCATTTGCTCTCATAAATAAGACTTAATAAAATATGAACACCATATGATGGGCAAACCCACACATTCTAGCAAACTATCAAAATGTACTTTTCCTTGATCAGTTAAGAATATATAGGGTGAAATACATGACATTCGTTTATATTCTTAATTGCTTTTCATAGAAATATCAGAATACCTTACAACTCGGACAGGATAACCATTTTTGCAACTAACTCGTAAGGCTTCATTGCTTTTATCAAACTTCTGGTCAAATGACTGTTTCTTGTTCGTTCTTTTATTCCCACTAAGGTCTCTTCCACCACTGCCACCAGCAATCAAGAAACAAATTAGAAAGAGAAATATCCAAGGGGATTTGCCCAGATTGAAAAATTGTAATGTATCAATGAGCAAAAGGTGGTGAAAGCATGGACAGCCATGAATGCACGTCATTAGCAATTTATAATATGTTGATTTAACTTCAGGTGCATTCGAAGTGATTCTTTCCATGGCAGGAAAAAAATATTTGGAGTCATTAAGAAGCAACTCGAATGGGGCATTAAACATCATCAATATTGCTCCTCAATGGTGACAAACTCGGTTACACTCCAACAATATAAAAGAACTAGTATGGTAAAATTAGTGTAAATTTTTCCAGGGAATTTCAGAGTTTCCAGATGACATGGAAACTGGTACACAAAGGGCTGACTCCAAGATCCAATCTCAAAGAAGGAAAAAATTGACACAGATAGAACCTTAAAGCACTCCAATCAGCCAAAATCATGTGTCGCCTATATGGAAAGTATTCAGAACACGACACAGAAATAGTTAGGTACATGAGTTCCACGAAATCTAAGTAATATTCATCGATACCAAAGTGAGTACAAAAAGATGAAACAGATGACCGAAAAATTCACATGGTGCAGTCATATTGGTCTACATCCAGACAGCTATAAAACCAAGTGAACAACAGAATTTGGTCAGTACATTACACTAAACACAGCACAGCACAAATTGACAGCATTAGAGTATACCTTCCAGTATAAAGAAACCATTCGCCATGGTCCTCATCATCTTCATAACCTCCTGATAGTGCAACAGACTGTGCTCCATACTCTGACTGCCCAGCAATCCCAGCAACATGGGTAAAGTGAGCCCCCCACTGCCTGCATTCCATCCTATCTTCCCAGGTCTCACCAACCAACACGCCCAAATTTCTTTCTGGATCATGCTCTGCTGTAATTGGACCAAAATGATCAAGAGGAACTGTAACAAAAATCTTCCCACTGCAGGCATTAGCCTTTCCAGATTTTTTTGCTCGCTCAGTGGTGTATGCTTTGTCGGGTCGATCTTTGTTGTGAACAAAATGGTTGACCCTTGGAACACCCCCTGAAACATTAGACTGGGACATTTTGGCATTTCGAATGGCCATAACAATAGCAGAGTTTATACGGGGTTCCCTTGCCATCTTTGATGGAATCACCTTGCGACAAATGGCACAAGTGAGCTTCCCCTGACCTACCCATCTCTGGAAGCACTTCAAGCAAAAATTATGGCCACATGGTGTCTAAAGCAAGAAATGAGAAAGCTATGTTAATTCCAATCTCTAAAAACCAGTCAAAATATTTTGAACCCTTTCTTAAGCGAGAAAATTATAAATTTATTTACAAAACAGTCAAATTCATCCATTCAATTATCAAAATCTAGGTTAACATTTAATGCCCGCTAACTAATTTATTGGTAGACAAAAAAGGCATAAAAGGTTTCTATATCAATTTAGGATGAGGCTTTGTCGAGTTCGCTGTAAACATTTTCATTATAACCCTAATCTGGAAATCAAACCATAGTGAGCATTTACTCAGCTATAGAGGAAGTGGTGCAGCAATATTAAACCCACTATGAGTTAGCTGGAAGAATCAGAATTTCCTGAAACAGAACATGCACAACAGAAACCTGATTAGTTGTGACTAATAAAAGACCTGGGGATTCAGTTCACGTGTCTTGTCCACGTGTTAGAGCATGACAATCATATTTACTTCCTGGAGAAAAGTCATCATTTATATCTACGTAATATGGATAATACCAATATTGAAACACTTGATACTGTCCGAATCAGACAATTGTCACAAAAGATTTCTTCAGCTTAAAGGAAACAAAAAGAATTGCAGTAGTTTGTGTTGGAATGGATGGAACAATCAATCCATGCAAGTATTCGTACACATACATACAAAGATGGAATTTTTCTGAATCCATTTTTTTCACGTGACCCTTTCCATTCATTCAAGAACCTTCAATACAAGTACATGAACAATGGGACAAATTCAGTTACTCAGTGCAACGAAAGTTAGAAAGATTGCTATACACGGTCTTATATTAAGTGACTTGCCTTAATCTAAGTCTAGAAAACAGGTTGTAAAGCTAAATATGAATGTTACAACTATATTTGGCAATGTCCATTAATGTCAAATGACAATTCAATAAAAATCATTATGGTCCCAAAGTAGAAACAAAGAAGTAAATGATTGCAGTAAAATACAGGGAATTTCCATGAACGTGATTCTTTGAGATATCCAACGTTATCCAAATTGAGGCATGCAAAATTGCAGATATAAATTCATCAATACCCTTTGTTTCATTTAAGCAGTCACGCTTATGATGACAGTAATCAAATTAAAAGTAATCCCAATTAGATACAAAACTATTCACTTAAAGAAAAAGTCACTGTACCATTGTGAAACAAGGACTTCTCCACTGTTCTCACACTAAATTACACTCCAATTCCAAAATTATAAGCTTGTGACCAATCAAGTATTATGAGAACTCTTAAGTAGTTTGCATTTTTTCCCCATTTGATGATCCACACACAAATGCCTAATTCCAAAATAAACATATTGGATACAGACAGAAACTGGAAAAATAAAAACCCATTTCCTTAAAATAGTAAAATGGAAAGGGGAAAAAAATCCCGTTGACTAACATCGTTTGAGGATATCATGGTCAACTCCAGAGTACAATTTTAAAAATACACCCTGCTCAAAAGTTCAGCATATTCTCCACATCAAAGTCAAGCGATACGCATAAAGTAAAAAGTTTTCTGGATCATACATAACTACCTAAACACCAAGACAAACATGTTCGCACAGAAATGTGAATTCATATAGAGAGAAATCATACAGAGACAGGTCTATCGAGAAGCTGCATGCAGATGGAGCAGTTGAGCTTGTCGCCGAGAATGGCCAAACCCTCGTTAGTCCCGCCATTGGACTTCTTTTGCTCTTGATTCGGGCCCTCCGGAGACGCTGATTTAGCTTCTCCGCTCAGTAACTCCTGGCGTCGCTTGGCCTTCTCGCGATCAGTCAGCGACGGATTGGACTCGATCGCCCGGATCTTCTCCACCAGGTCTCCGCCGGAGATCGACAACTTGACGGCGGCACCACCTGTTGGATCGGCGGTAAAGGAGCAGTCTGGACACTCCCACTGGGCAGCATCGGCTAGGGTTTTGAGAGGGACGGAGAGGCAAGTGCTGTGCCAGGGAGTGACACAAGTTTTGCAGTTGAGGGTCTCGCCATCAGGTGCCTTCTTATTGCACACCATGCAGACTCCCTCGGCGTCGCAGGGGAGGTCGCTGACGTTGGCCATTGGTGATTGCTGCTAACCGCCGAAGAATGGAGATTGTGTAAAGAGTAAAGTGAAATGGGAATGAAGGGCTCAGTCGGCGAGGAGACTGTTTAAATATGGGGGTTGGGGTGGGTGGGGTGGTTAGGGTGGCGAGATGTAGGGAGGTGTTTGGCGGGGACTTGAAAAGAGAGTAAATTTAGGGAAAGGTGGGAACTTTTTTTTTTTGAGTTTTTCAGTTTTTGCCAATTTCCCTCTACCGTGCCTTGGATTGGATATGGTTTTTTAATGAATTTTGACTGTTTTTACAAAATTCAGCCAAAAATACTCAAAAGCACGATCGATCAAATTTTTATTAATAAAAATCGCATATTTCTATAACTCTTGATTGCTATTGCTAGAGGAATTTTATGATTTATTATCACAAGAATGCTTGAATTAACCAGAATTGTGTCTAGTTTCTTCCACACAACACCACCTACGTTAAGTACAAGAACTCCTTCAACTAGCATGTTTTCTATTTCGTTGTGATCGAGAAATAGGAAAATTCTATTTGTATTTTGTGATCGAGATTGACAACCTTGCTCACATGCGTGCGAGGTCCGCATGCTTAAAAATTTTAAAAATGAAAAAGTGGATCCCCCCATGTGACCTCGGTTGTACACATAGCACGGCTCCGAGAAATATTATGTATATTCATGGAACGTTTTGGAGAATTTTGGCATTAACGTATCAAAGTTTATAAAATATTCATTTAAAAAACGGTTTTAGAACTTTAAATTGCTATGATGAGTAACTTAACAAGTATGCAACCATTTAATGTGCGCAACAAAAATGGAAATGCCTAGTGTTGTTTAGGATTGGGCTAAATCAACAAGTGGAACCAATGAATCCAGCGAAATACACAACAAACTTTATGAATGTTGTCACTCGATACAAATTGATATTAATAATCAAATTCGTATTGATAGTGTAAACGATCAAAAGTTATGTCATTTTGTCGTAATATTAAGATATGCAATTAAATTCATTAAAATCTAAAAATATAATTTTGTTAAATTCTTATGAATTATGGGAAATTCTATTCAAACCAATTAATCCATTAAAGGTGATTGAGGACACTCTCTAAAATGATTAGAGGTGATTTTTTTTTTAAAAGTTTTTGGTAATTTGCTGAATTATTGCCATCTGCGTGAATTTTCATGATTTGTGCATACAAGAATCATTTTGAAATGAAAAACCTTATTTTCAAGAATTAAACTTTTTGTACACTCCTTGTGTATAACAAGTTTGACATTTGAAAAATTTGTGTCATTAATTATTTAAAATATTATTAAAATCAATATATAAAAAACGTCACCTCACGATCACTGGTGGATGAATATTGGGCCTTGGTGGGTCATGTGACCCACCAACTTTTTCAAAATTGATTATTTTATTTTACTTGCTCCAACCCCGTTGCCCTTTGCAGAAATTTTATTGAAGCATGAGAAGAACTCATTGGAAAATCAAATTCCTTCTTCCCTTCCCTTGGAAAATCGTTGATGCCTATTCCGATTTTATTGCTGATTCCTACCGTCGAAGAACTCGTGTTCACTCTCGGTGTGAGTAATTCTATGGGTAAAGAATGGTAGAACCAGTAATGAAAATTTAATCGACGGTCGTCGTTAATGCTTCTTCACTCTACAATTTCAGCGGTTCATCGAGGAGATCGCTATCGCCTTACTGTCTCACTGTACGACGTCGGAAGAGTTGTAATGTTTGATTTCTTCAAAAGCACGAGACTTACATCAACCCAAAGCTGTTGAATTTATAGCACAAGCAAAGCAAACGAAGTTTATTTGTTTTCGCCATGGCGCTAACTCTTTCATTTCTCTGAATAAATGTGTATTATATTAGTGCTTTTTATATCTCTATTGTTCATTTAGATGAATTTTGCTTAATGGGCTACTCTCAAGTATGTTCATCCATTAATTTCTATTTTATTTTTTTGCGTTGTCTAAGTTTAGATTCGTCATTTTAAAGTTGACTTTGTTATGATTCTCGTAGTACAATATTATCCTTTGAAGAAGGTGAATACAATTTGAAGGTTGTATAACTTCAATAACTCTTGGTAAGTCTAATTGGTTTTAGCAAATCCTAGTATTATGTTATTTAACACAATTTTTAATTCTATTTGTCAGGAGGTGGATCCCCGAATTTCTGCATTTTGCTCTTGGAATCTCACATGTTGTAGTTGGCACCAAACTAGGTATGTTTCGATACAAGAGACTCTAGTTAGTCTCAAGTTTTTTTTTGTTGAAATTGTCATAGTTGAGTGTGTGCGCGTGCGTGTGTTATCTGGAAAAAAACAAGTGTGCTAAAAATTGTCTCATATTTATTTTATAAATTTGGCATTTTGCAAGTTTGACTGTGTCCCCAAACTCAAAATATCTGTTTCTGTCACTATTCACAATGATGTGAACTTGATATGTATAAGTAGAAAGATTGTATTTTCAAATATCTATGTGATCATTTGTGACCTATCCTCCGTGGATTACTCGGTTTATGTCACCCGCTTATGTTTTTAAGGAATAAAGGAATTAATTAGAAGAAACAGGAGAAAATACTTAGAATAATTGGAAAATTATGAAATTCAGACATCCAAAAGGAATACTATGTGCCCTAAAATATGAAGAGAAAATAGACTTCCATCATATAACTTTATGACAATACTTTTAACAAATATTCAAATAAAATAATAAAACAATTCAAATAAAAGAGAAACAATAAAGTAGCACTCACATGACTTGGAAATATTCAAGACGCCGCAAAATCAGATTATCCCCTTCCTTTTCTTTCTTTCCTCTCCTTTATTTATTTATTTCATGAAAATCCTTCCATAGCACTGTGGCCTGTGGGTACCAAAAAATTCCTGTGTAGGGATGTGTAACTGGTCCGATTTAGTCGATTTTTGACAAATTTTCAAACTGAATCATTTTAAACTATTTGAAATTTTCTCAAATTTCACCTAAAGGTTGTTTCGATTTTAAATCTCAATTTAATTGTGTATTTTTTTCTTCATTTTCATTTTATCGTCACTAGTTCGATAATTATAATATTTTTTTCATACTTTATTGATGACAAAAAAAATTATATATCTTATATAATATTTTCATACTTTCTTGACGATAAAACTATGTAAATTCTAATATCGACAAAATCGAATAAAAGTTTCAATAATAGGGTCATGAAATTCGGATAGTTAACAAAATTTTGGTATTTAGAAATGGACAATTAACCAAATGATCGATTTTTTTATGTTAAAGTTTAATAGTTATATTTTATTTTGAAGGTTAAGATTGCAATTTATCAGTCTCATTTTTGGCCAAAAGAATAAAAAAAATATTTTTATTTCTATATTTTAAACAATTCGATCTAATTTCAATCTGGCTTTAAGATTCTGAAAATCTAACCAACGGTTTGACTTATTTCAAAATTGTAGTGTTCACAAATCCACATAGTATCAAATCAACAGTTTCAACATCGATATTCCAGTTTAGCGATTTTACTTACAGTCCTACTAGATGAACATTTGACCCCTCCATAATCCTCAAGGTCAATTATAAATAGAAAAGAGGTATCGTAGAATGAGATGAATTTTAAGGGGAATGATAAAAAAAAAATATAGAAGATAGATAAACGTAGAGTCCTCAACTACGTGTTCCTTACTTGACAATATTATAACTTTTATTATATCTTTCAAGCTAATATATGCTTCAACAATACTAACTTGAAATTCTATTCAAAGTCGAAGATACGTTGGAACCTCACTTCGGCAAGAAGTGTAGTGTCTCCTAAAGGGATGGCGACCACCCAGAGGGTAGTCTCTCTTAATAGAACATATTTCAAGAATGACATAATTAACAATTAGCATATTTTAGCGACAAGAGCACTCCACGATTCTCGGCAAGTATAGTATTAACAGGTTGGTGGGAAATAACAGGTTTGAATTATTAATTTTCACTAGAAGATTTTACGGACCTTAAAAATTGTTTTAATTAAGCTGGATGGGTCGATTTTAAATAAATAATCCATTAAGTTTATTAAAGTATAAAATCTATAAAAACCCATTTGTTTTACGAAGAGTCTACATATAACTTTTTGAACTTGTTAAATTAAAAAAATAGATAAATATGGGTAGTTACTATATTTCTCAACCAGGTGAGCCTAACACTCTGCCAGGCTGCCAGCTCCTCTTTTCCAACCTACTCGACCTGCCCAGCCCAAAGTGGGGATTTTAACCCATTTCTTTTGTCAATATATTATACTCAAAGACCTTGGAACGAAGGGGGATTTTACAAAAACATGTTCGTCTTTACTCGGGCTGTTGCAAGTAGCGATGGACTTGGGTTGTGTTGGGAATCTACTTATACATGCGCTGCGGAATTAAAACAATTTTTCGATT
>CAIGRO010002291.1:3520-22128 GCA_903798355.1 Fraxinus baroniana
TTCCCCCCCCCCCCCCCCCCCCTTATCACTGAACCTATCGAGTCTTCTTGTTTTAAAATGTTAAAATTATTCAATTATTGTCCTCTCATTGCTCCGTGTTTCACTCATTCACCAAGAATATTGACTCTTTTTTTGACTCAGTGAGTCTCGCCTTTAATCTCTCTCTATTTTTTTGAATAAACAACAAGTAACCTTTTAAATTTCAATGAGCAAATAGTAACTAATAACAAATAGTAACTTTTTTAATTTTGATGAGCAAATAATAACTTATAGCAAAGTTCAGTGGGCATTGATTAAATTAAATATAATTATAAAAATAATTAAATTACATAAATTAATATTTAAACATAATGATCATTGAATAATTATTGGCTTTGCATGGAAATGATTAATATATCCTAATTGCCTCGACTTTTAGATGCATTATTGAAGTTAGGCAAAAATCAAAATAAGTGGATTAAGCCTCATTTAAAAATATATGATTCTTTCAACTTGTAAACTTTTAGATGCATTATTGAAGTTAGGCAAAAATCAAAATAAGTGGATTAAGCCTCATTTAAAAATATATGATTCACAAAGATCACAGGCTGCGCTCGGATGTTACTTTCATAGTTCCTGGAAGTATGATTGTAAACTAATCTATTTGTGATTAGAGGTGTGCAAACCCTAATCAAAACCGCCAAAATCTTTCAAATCGAACCAATCAGACCGGTTTGGGTCATTTTGTTGTTAAGTGGGTTCGATTTTTTGGCTGTGTAAACTGGTTGGGTTAGATTATGGGTTAACCATGAAAATCAAATAAATCTACACAACCCAACCCTCTTTCTTTAAAAATGGTAACATATTCAACATATTTCAAATTAAAAAGTAACACGTATTTTATTTTAAGCTTAGCATCACTTGAAGAAAAATACAAATTGGAAATACAATACATCAACTGTATTTAAAAATTAAAAACGTATATCTAATAATTCATGAAATCAAATATAATTATTTTCAACTTCCAACCACTAAAATTCCAAAATTAGTATTAACATACAAGACAAATGACATTAATGTTAGTTAGATAAGATGATATAGAAGGAACCACCCCAGCCTTAAAGGTTAAGCAATTGGGACACAATCACCTACCCACAAGGCCAAGTAATTTTATTCAACATAACAATAATACCAGTTGGTCATAATATATAGTATCCAAGCTACCAGAGTTGGTTATGTTAAAACTACCATCATCATCATAGAACCACATTAAGTGCCTGCTTGGTGGAAACTACAAGTCAAGACTCAACTAGACAGCATACTCAACAAAATTGATGATTCTTTCTCTCTTTTAATACCGTTCAATCCCGTACATTCCACCCTACCAAATAAGTTACAAACTTACATTTGTAAATATGGGCCTTCTCATCAAGAAACTAACTGGAGATTTTCCATTCACTAATCAAAATTACCTGTATTATGTGTACTTTCAATGCCAATACTCCACGATGATATTCAATTCATGAAGCCCGTCTAACTCAACTAGACGTATACGATCAATTTGGTACTGCCAACCCGCTGTCACTTGGCACCAGATTCACTTGTCTCTTTGTTGCAGCATCCTTTCCTGGAAACAAAAATGAGTAATTACAAGTTCGTTCATTGATTCTTTTAAAGGAGAGGGTTTTAAATTTTTTATTTTTCCCAAAAAAAAACGAAAGAGTAAATCAATTTGAGCACAATAGAAAACAGAGATTGATATAACAATAAATCAGAAAGAATACAAGTTTTACAAATTTGGTAGTATAAAGATTGCAACAGAGGGTACATGGACCAATGACCAACGTATATTTACTATGTTGAAAAATTGCAACCGTTGTCCCCAGTGTATTGGGGAGGGGCAGACTGATGTGGACTGACAGTGGATTTGAGGAAGATATTTTCCTTTTGTGCATTACATTGTTATCTTTTTTCCATCTTGTTTTTAATTTTTTAATTTGTTATTATATGACTTTTCCTTCCTGAACTTGAGGGGAATGTTATATTTTCAATGAATTTAATGTTTTATTTCGGACAAAAAAAATTAAAAGGACCAACTTGCTCCAAATATTGACATCCAACTGCCAAAAAGATGGTTGGTGACCCCAAAAACTGGGGACCACGGATGCAAATTTCCCATTCTATATTTGAAATAATAAACTGCACATAAGGTTTCAACTGTCCCCATGTCGTGTATAAACACTAGAACTATCAACATATCACATGGAGTGATGCAAGACAAACAGAGAGAAGGTAAAATAAATAATTTTCTTTCAACCTACCATCATATTTTTCCAGTTTTCTTCTGCTGCGCCATAGAAGCCGAATTGGTGTGCCTGTAAAGCCTGCACTTGTTCTCAGTTGCTTCTCCATATATCGCCGATATGTTTCAGGGAAAAGCTTTGCATCATTTACAAAGAAGACAAATGTAGGTGGTCTAATAGCTGCCTGTAAAAAATGCAGTTTTATCATGTATCCATCAGTAGTTGTAATGTGATGTTCCAATGACCAACAGTTTCCAGGCAGGCCTTTCTTTGGGGACATGAATTATATTACCACACACGAGATGCAAAAATTATAAAATATGTGAAACGAAGAGGTGAAAGCTCTGTTGGCACAATAATTTTGGTCACTCTATCACTCCATTCACATTCAGGCAAAAATATACTTAAAGCATGTCTGGCTAAGCTTAAATAATATCAGAAATGTTTTCAAACGTGTCCAGGTAATTTACTTTTTCTCTTACTTCAAGTAAGAATAAGTTCCTTATTTTGAAAGTAGGTTTTAACTTACTATCAAAATAAGTAACTTATTTCCATTTCCATATCTAACAAAATAAAAGAAATTATTTAGTTTAAAACTTACAAGTTTACTTCTAAGTGAACTTTTTAAGCTTAGTCAAACACGCTCTTATGCAATTTTTTATCTTTTAGTAAGGATTACTCGGTAAACGGTCTCAAAAATTTCATTTGACAAGAAAAGAGGTTTGTCAACAATATCTAAATTGATTAGCCATTTGATAATCAAGTCTCAGATCAATATACTCTTTTAAATGCATGCTCCATTGCTCTCATGACCAATCATGCAGAGATGATCCACCGCAGCAAAATTATTTAAGGATATTGTTAACATGCTGTGTTCGGGAAGCTGCACAAGTACCTGAGTGCAATAATAAACACGTCCTCTTTTCCCACCTCTAGTTCTTGGAGGTGGCTTGAAGGCAACTGCTTCTCTTACCACTTGATTCAATGTCGCTGTAGTTAACCTCCTCGATCTTTCTTTCTCAACCATACCAGCAGCCAAAATGATTCTATAGAATGAAAAGAGACAATATAGACATCACTAATCCTAAATGAATTCTTTGTTTTACATAAAATTTGCAAGCATGTGATATTCATGTAGGAGAGTGAGTTCAGCAATGAATCTCATACTTGAGTCGACAATGAACATGATGAAATGACGTAACTAGTTGAAATAGGTGTTATACCATTTAATTTTAGAGTCTCAAACAAAGTAGAATGGCAATTGATACAGGTGGAGAAAAAATTACTAAAAGTAAGATTTATTATCTGCTTATCGTTGGGTTTCATTAGGAGGGGGAAAAAAAGATTTTTTCTTTTTTTTGCATCTAACATTGACATTGAAATAA
Organism: Fraxinus baroniana; assembly: GCA_903798355.1. NCBI lineage: Eukaryota > Viridiplantae > Streptophyta > Magnoliopsida > Lamiales > Oleaceae > Fraxinus > Fraxinus baroniana. The sequence goes on from CAIGRO010002291.1 coordinate 7,188, forward strand.
AAGTTGCATATATCTCTACATATAAAAAGATATTTTGCTCATAAACATACTTTTCGATGTTATGCCCATGTATTGCCGTTGAGTATACAATGGGTGCCCAATTAAGAATTCGTAGCTTCTCTCTAACATCTTGCTCATAATACATAGCAGTTTGCTGGTTTTTGTTGGGTATTGTGTCCCACTTGTTCACAACAATCAGGCAACCCTTCCCCTCTCTTTCTATCCGTTCAGCAATCTTGAAATCCTAGACAATTAAGGGAATTTAAACAAAGTCACAAAAATACATATATGAAAAAGGAATAAGCAAGAACTGCAAAAGAGAAATAAAAACCATGGGATTTTTAACAAGAACAGCATTACAATGAGAAAGTTCTCAAACAATAAGCAAGATGAAAAATAGAAAGCTAGTTTACATAGACATAGTGTATAGAATTCTCTACCCTTTGCCTCTACAAAGCTACATATAGGTTTCAATTGTCAACAATGAGGACATCCAGAAGCAGAAGCTAAAGACAAATGAGTTAACTAGTAGAATTACAGAGATCAGAAAATCCATGAAACTCGTTAAGTTGTAATGGCATATTAAGATCATTATATCCAGAGGCATACAAATTACATTCAGATAATTTGCAGTGAGAAATTCCATACGTACCATTTAGAAATTGGGATAAAAGGCATATATAAGGCTTTGGATGCAGTAATTTATTCGTATTGTATTAAAAACATTAAATAATATGTCAATCAAAAACTCTCTTGACCTACCAAGCTGACAAGCTCTAAAGCTCAATCATTTCTTTCTTGTTCATGAAAAATGCTCATGCTTAATGATCAAACAAATACCAAAATTTATGCCTGATTTACCTGTTCTGTGATGCAGGCCATGGCCTCAATGACAAGAGCCACAACATCAGAACGACGAATGGCACGAAATGCTCGATTTACAGATAGAGCCTCCGTGGTGCTACCTGATGAAGCTACGGCTGCTCTCCTTCGGATACCAGCTGTATCAATAAGATGAAATTTCTGCCAAATAGTTTTCAAATGTCAAAGTTAAAAAAGTCCAAAGGAAGCATGCATTTGACTAACATTTTACTACTATCGCATAATGGAACTTGCTGACTTGGTGTGTGTTTGAGAAAGCTCAAAGTCAACAGTTTATAATACCATCGAAACTGAATATCAGAAAAAGAGGAAGGTAAACAAGATCATGAATACATAGATGTGCATTATCAATTCTACTTCATCAGGGAAAGAAAATTTACATGAGCATTTTAGAAGTTTTCTGTTGCGGGGTCATATGAATAATCTTCCATCTTCCCTCTTGGCACGAGTTCCAAAACCTTTTCTTGCAATTTAAAACTGGTAGGTTCTTCCATTTGTGTTACAACTTACCATTCAAATACTACCAAGTAAATCATTTATACGTTTGAATAAAAAAATAAAAAAGCAGAAAGAAGTGTTGAATTATAAAATCAATAATTGAGTATGTAAATTTAGCCAATCAGTCCTGGCCACCTCATGGAGGGACATCTTGTCCCGCCAACTCCAAATTCACAACCAGTGAAATCATTTTTAAGTTTGAACAAAAACTATGGAGTATGTAAATAGATTTAATCACTTCTGGCCACCTTATAGAGAAAAATATCTTGACAAGCACCAACACCAAAATTTAGGTGTTTGAGAAAAAAAAAAATTTACAAGAGAAAAAGAAAATGCAAAAGTGATCAATTTTGACAAATAGGTATACAGGAAAACAGAGCCATTTGAAAGCCAACTAGGGAAGCCATGAATGTTAATTTCAATTTGTTGAACAGCGAAGTATCGCCTCCTGCTCAAACCTTGCATATACTAATGTTTGCAAGTGATTCTATCATGTTAGAAAAGAAAGGCAGCAGTCATATAACTCACCTGGCCATCTGACCCAGTAAATTCGGTATCTATGGCATCGCGTGTTGTTCCACTAACTGGACTGACTATTGTTCTGTCCTCTCCAACCAAAGCATTCAGAATACTACTTTTACCAACGTTGGGCCGGCCAACAATCGCAATTGCAGGAACATAATCTTCATCATCATTGTTTTCTGTCTATAGAAGTATAAATAAGTTCATTGACTTGCTTTTCCTTTATTAATTTAAGTTCAACAACTTTTTTTTAATCATATTGAAGATGAATCCATCAGAAGAAACATTAAAAAAAAATACAAATTACATTTAAAAAGTGAAGCTGGAGAGATGTTGCACTCAAAGAAAAGTATGTCAAACATAAGCATATTGGTTGTTCTACTAATTGCACAAGAAAGAAAAAATAATTTATAAATAGGAACAACCCAGCATCTTTTCCCACTGCAGAGGGAACATGTACCTCAATTTTTTTTAGTTGTGAGCAAACAAGATCAAGAAGCTCTCCAGTTCCACTCCCAGATATAGCAGATATAGGAAGTGGTGAATACCTAGTTGACCAAGCAAACAAGTAAAAACAATCAATAACACCAAGAAATAATTCAGAAATCCGCATTCTATGTCAATAAAAACCATTTTTCCATGCTATTAGATGTAAGAATAGCATTATAGTTTCAAAAGCATGCAACAAAGAGTTAAACTGTAATACAGCTGTAGGATGAGAGACATGATGGACAGGAAATGCAGTAAATGGCAGCATATCTGAAATTATTGTTTTTCACTCGTCACCCAAACCAATGACCATGGGTCAGTAAGGGTTTGTAATACTATTCTATACCAATCATTGCCAAAAAAAGATGGAAAATGAAACCTTTTTCAGCTGTCTTTTAACATAATAAGCCAGTATGGAAAAGAACAAGATAAAAAGAAATATTTCTGTATTCTATGAGGGTACAAAAATTACATGATTATGTTCCAGGGCATTGCTTTCTGTAATTTATGTGTAATAACATTAGTGCCACCTTGAACCTTTGCCCAATTATCTTTGTTATGCTTTATTTTCTACTTAAAAGAAACAATTCGGGCATTCTCCAACAACAGAGATATGAATCTCAAAAACATAAACCAGCAAGTTGAAATCATTAAAACCTAGATCTAGAAACTGCTTCACAACCAAATGTGTCTAGATCATGGAAAGCACAGATGATACATAAGTTTAAGAAACTTTCGAAATTTCTTATTCATGAGAAGCCAAAAGATGTTCCGAGGACAAGCTGTGCTTCATTTTTTTTTTATTGGAAAGCTAGAAGCTATTTTCATTTCCATTACTTAGCCCCTGTTTGAAACCCATTTTGAGTAGAAAAGAATTTTTGGAATAGTGATTGATGTAAGAATGTGTGGTGGAAAAGTGATGAAAAGTTTTTGATTTGTGTGTAATATTATTTTATTAGGAGAATGTGTGGTTGAAATGAAAAATGAGAATGAGAAATTAATGGGTGTCAAACGGGAACTTAGTATTCTCTCTGCTTCCTTTATTCTTTCACCTGTTTTCTTTGAGGAAGAGAATGATGGCAAATAGTTTAAACATCTGATAATGAAAATTGGGAGCCTCCAAGTCTGTGATTTTCATATCGTAAATACTACCTATTCATGAGCAAGGGTGACATAAAAGGTGAGTTCCTGCAGAGAGAAGAAATTTGGCTTACCCCAAAGACCAGAATTCTGATGCTTGCATTACTCCTTTACGAGGAGATTCACACTTGTTGACAGCAAGAATAATACATTTGTGAGAATAGTTTTTCCGTAACCAATCTCCTATTTCCACGTCAGACGCAGTTAGACCTGCCTGTTCAGAGTTGGTTAATTCGGATGTCCACAATAAATAAGAATTACATATGAATAAAAAAGGGATCTCCATACAATAATATCCAGAAATAAAGATGGGTATACTATTTACTCATTGCTTTGTGCCCATCATCTTTTCAAATATATTTACTACATAATAAAACCATTGAAACTAGCTTATAGCAAGCTAATGTCCTTGTTCCATATTAAAATCCTTCGTCTCAATTCGCACGCACAAGAAAACCACTTTTTTGCAACTCTCACGGTTAAAATACTCCTCTTATTGTTTTTTTTTCCTTTTTATTTTTGAAATACTCTAGTAGTTCAGGCATACGTGTTAAAAGAAAGGGGCAGCACACACATCAACAATCTCTACTACTCAACTATTCCATGGACACATTCTACCTGACGTCAGTTATATAGAAAACTATTCTCCTCGGTTAATCCAGAAAGAATCTAATTTCTCTAAGGTCTCATTCAAAAGTATAATGATATGAGATTGACACAAAGAAAGTGAATCCTGATACATCTTTTAAAGGGCAATTTTTTAATAATTTTGTGCTAGGCTCAGTAGGCTGCATAACTAAAATAAGTAGATAGATGCACATGGTTATCAAAGAAACAGCAGCTCAATGAATGATTCTACCTGACCATCAACAAGGAATATGATGACAGATGACTCTTCTACAGCTATTGTAGCTTGTTTCTCAATCATCGAAGGCATCCTGGCAACAGCAGCCTCCCTGGAGGCAAGGGAAATCCCCTCCATGCCAATGGTTGTAGAGACAGCCAATTCTTCCATCACATTGGTCTGTGACTTAGAAATAGTTAGAACACCTCCAGTATCCACTACCATGAATTCATATTCTCCCCAAAATGATCTACCATACAAACGATCCCTTGTCACACCAGGTTCATCTACCACAATGGCTCTGTTCCCCTGCCAAGATATCAGTTGAGCAAATTAAGATATGCTTTTAAAAAAAACAAGACAGATAACAAACAAAATTTTGAAAGAATGAAAAGTTTGAAAGAAAGAAAAGTAAAGTATCTAATCATATTCCCGGGTTACGAAAGCAAATGCCCACATGAGTTTGAGTTAGGAAAAACCAATTCTATCTATGAATGCCATATACCCCAACAAGACGATTGAACAGCGCTGATTTACCAACATTTGGCCTTCCGACAATTGCAACCCTTGGAAGAAGATGATCTGGAACCTGTAGATAAATTTAATTGACAAGAACATGTAAGCAAAATCTACGAAGATGTACTGTGCAAAGATAAGAACAAGTAAAGTGATACTTATATCCTAGCATTCGATAATTGACAAGTTCAATTGAATCAGAATAATCATGTACTGTCTTTGATTCTAATAATCATGTATTGTGGTGTGCACTTATTAATATTAACCCTTCCTTTATTGTGATGATCAGGTGAAGAAAAAAGGAAACTAAAAAGGGTGACATGATGCATGGACCTAAGAGCCTTGGAATTATAGAAACCACTTGAATTCTATAAGAGCACATTGTGCAGCATATTTTTTACATTCCACTCAGTCTTCTAATCAAGTATATATTCATTTTGTGCAAACTTCATTGAATGTACGTGTGCTCTCCTTCTCAATCTCCCTCCCTCTTAACTTTTTCATTAAATAGAAAAAACAAACGAATTAGATCTAGAAGGCCTTAATAAAACATATACAACGACTGAGACAAGAATTTCACTGACATTGTAAGTGGTATTTTTTCTCCTTTTCTGTTTTCCATGAGTGTCCTTTTGACTGGAAGTCTCGTCTTCTGAAGCATCAGAGCAATAATATGTGAAATGTCAACATTGACAGACAATGGACAAAAACTAAACACCAAAAGTTCACTTCAATAAGAATTCTGCTACTTGAAATGAAACTTGCCCTGGAATGTTACTCAATTTAATTTTGCACTCTTCATACTGGTACATGCATATTTCTCGAAATACTCATCAACTATTAGAAACTTGTCCACAAAATAGTTGAATCACTAAGGGGTTAATGTCAATATCTACATACAATAATATTGAGTCACTAGGTACAAATCGTTTTTAGGTTTTTGAGTCCACTTCACAACTAGATGCCCAACAGTAACTGATCTGATAACCGATGCTGCTGGTCCACGGATATTTTAAACCAGGACCCTTGCCTCATGCATTAGATGTTCTAGTCGTACACGAGGATTTAAATTATTATTGGATCATTGCATTGTAAATAATTTAACAAGGAGAAAGTGACCCTGGGTATTCAAAAATTGCCCGTCCTTCTCTCCCACGATTTTAACTTTCAGCACTAAGAATGTTGAAAAATCTAGAAAGAATAAAAAGTCAGTTTCCAATTTATGCTTGTCTATAGAGTATTATGTTTTCTCATGGTTTGTTTAATAGCAATAAGAATAAGACTGAATAACTATATACATGTTTGTTTTTCATTTCTTTTCCTTCTCTAGCGACAACCCTGAGGCTCCAATTCTTTAGGAGGGGTCTGAAAATATGTCATGATAACTGATTAATTAAATTTCTTACAGATTTCATTTCTGTCTCAACCATTTAGTTCCAAGTCTACTCTCCTCAAGCCCCTGGATACAAACTGATGGAGGCAATGCAAGTGCTGACAAAACCAGCTTATTCCTCCTGTTTCGCTAGTTATTAGTATTTTATTATTAATCCCTTCGTCCCATTTATATAAGTCCGACTTTCCTTATTTCTTTTCCCAATTACATAATCATGTTTCTTTATTAAAAATATTTTATTTGTACGTTTACTAATATATCCTTAGGTAATTTGCCTAGTTATATCCAATTTTCTATAAGGGTAAATTAGGAAAGTTTTTCGCAAAAAACTTTTTCAATAACTTTGAATAAGATTTCTTAATCCGTGTGAAAAACAAATCAGCCTATATAAATGGGGCAGAGGGTGTATTAGTTCTCTTATTCTGTTGATTAGTAGGCTTTTTAGTTCTATTAGGAGAAGGTTAATGGTACTAGGAGATTACATTTCTTCTAATGCCTGTACAAGAAGAATGCAGACATGTTGCAATCACCAAATTCTGTTATTGTTTCTTCAAAATCCAATTCCAAAGCAGTCCCAAGAAAACTGACCTACAGTGCATTAATGCTTCCACCCAACGTCAAGGTCATCTTCAGAACCACAGGCTACTCGAAAATGCCAATACTGTATTTCGTGTATCAATGCTCAAACCTTGCTCTGGTATTACCATATCCTTAATCTTAGGTACCAAGGGACTAAATGCTATTTCCATTTATGAAGCTTTAATTTTGGCCGTTTTGGGCATTCGCATAATTAAGAAATGTAGAGAGAGAGCGAGAGAGATTGAAAAGCAAACCGATTTTCAATTGGAGAGACAAGGAATCTGAGTAATCCTTTACAGCTAGTTGGGCTTGGCGTTCAAACTCTTCAAAATTAAACTCATCCCCCTCCACAGACGAATTGTATTCAAGTTCGTACTCTTCTTCATATTCGTTTATTTCTGCTAACAATAATTCTTCATTTTCTTTGCCGGAGGAGAACTGGGTGGCGGCCGGCGGAGAAAGAAAACGACTCCGAAGACTAAGGTGGCAGAGGCGGGGCTTGGAGAAAGAGAACCCTGTTGGAAAAGGAAAACACTTGGGGATTGGAGAGAGCAAAGGTAAAATTGAGGTGCAAAGGTCGAGTGATGACATTTGCTTCATCCTGTAAATGTGTGTGGGAGAGAGATAGTATGGAGTTTTCAGTGGAGGAAACAGGGTTTATCCTTTTGCTTTCTGGTGGAAGAAAATTAGAATAATGCCACGTGGATACGCTTTTGGATTTTTATGCACCACGCGCACGTTAGAGACATCCACCCCTTGTAAATGTCCAAAAATAGTGGCAGACGCCAGGTGGCGGCGGAGTTTCCGAAGCCAAAGAAACCAGGATCCAACCTGGCCCCCTCGCGTACAGAATATCCCGTCTGATCAAAATCGAACGAGTCGAATTCGTTCTCGTATTACCATACAGAAACCAACGAACCCCGCTCACTCACTGCCATTTCCAACTCGAAAGTGGGATCTTCACGCCATAAAAAGGATGGCGTCTTTACCCCGGACCTCGTCCCTGAACTTCCGGCCACCCTCCGCCGCCAGACTCCGCGTTCCTACTCCGAAATCTGTCCCCTTTGTTAAATATGTCGTTAGAAATAGCAGTAATGACTCTACGAACGCGCTTAACTATCCACAACGAAGAGATCATATTCAACCCATTATTAAAAACCCCACATTTTTACTTCCTTCAAAGAGAAGGGAGCCGATCATGACCGCCTCTGCCTCCGCGGCTTCCCCACCGCCTCCGCCGCAACAACCGTGGCAGGGAGCTGCTATACAGCCACTTTTAGCGTCAATAGCGACAGGAGTTATTCTGTGGCTTGTTCCGGCGCCTTCTGGGGTTTCACGCAATGCGTGGCAATTGTTGTCAATTTTCTTGGCCACCATAGTGGGGATTATTACTCAGCCTTTACCTTTGGGGGCCGTGGCATTGATGGGTCTCGGCGCTTGTGTTTTGACTAAAACACTTACATTTGCTGCTGCGTTTTCAGCATTTGGGGATCCCATTCCATGGTTAATTGCCTTGGCCTTCTTTTTTGCTCGTGGGTTTATTAAGACTGGATTAGGGAACAGAATTGCGTATCAGTTTGTTTCTTTGTTTGGGAGCTCGTCTTTAGGACTAGGCTACAGTTTAGTTTTCAGTGAAGCCCTATTGGCTCCTGCTATTCCCTCTGTTTCCGCGAGGGCTGGCGGCATTTTCTTGCCGTTAGTGAAGTCATTGTGTGTTGCTTGTGGTAGTAATGTAGGTGATGGAACTGAGAATAAATTGGGGTCGTGGCTAATGTTGACATGCTTCCAAACCTCAGTGATTTCGTCATCTATGTTTCTAACAGCCATGGCTGCTAATCCATTGGCTGCGAACTTGACTTTAAACACGATAAATCAGACTATAGGGTGGATGGATTGGGCTAAGGCTGCAATTGTGCCAGGATTGGTATCATTGATTGTGGTTCCATTGTTGTTATATGTAATTTATCCACCCCAGGTGAAGAGTAGCCCTGATGCGCCTAAGCTTGCTAGGGAGAAGTTGGAGAAGATGGGACCTATGTCGAAGAATGAGATAATCATGGCTGGAACCCTGCTTCTCACGGTATAAAAATCTGGCAGTTATCATAGTTTGGCTTTTTAGACACTGCTTCATTCAGACTTTTGTCTAATTCTGCATTTAATTTTTTCGTTTTTTGGTTCCATCCATTTTCTTTCAATTTTGGTGCTAGCATACTGCCAAGATTAATATATGGGAAACTAGATGGGGTGGTCTTTTTTAGAGAGAGAAAGTGAAATGTGTCCCCACTTTTTGTTTTGTAGATAGTGTCCAACTTTTGTAATTTTTGTCACATCTTCCTTTTTGCATTAATTTTAAACCATCTAGAATTCTTATCAAATGCCTAGTGCATTTAGACATGCTCTCCCTTCCTTTTCGTACAATTTCAAACCATTTAGGTTTCTTGTCAAATTAGGCAAAGTTTACGAGAGTTTCTAGTCCACAAACACTCCAGTCTGCCTTGTCAACTTTGCCAAGATTTTTTTGCCTTGAGAAAATATTAATAAAAGGGCACTATAGTCATTTGCTTGTCTGAATGACCGTGTTTAATAAAAAATTGGCGGGAGGCAAATCATATTTTAGCTGAAAAAAAATGTAGCAGTCGGAAATTTTTTCCATTAATATGTGGCTGGTAGAATGTGATTGGACTGACTCTGATTATTATTATTATTATTATTATTATTATTATTAGAGTCTTTCTTGGTTTAATGTGGAGGGGATTGTGTTATTTTAGGATCACAGAACTCTTAGAAAAATCTGTATCTTGAAAGTTGTTCCTCTTTTAAAATAACTTAGACCACTCTATTTAAATTCAGTGGTGGATTGTACCCCCAAAAGAAGACCAACCGTGAATATTTTTTACATTGAACGTAGGATATTGAGGTCATGATTGCTAATTGAAAATATGAAAATGCTGGAGATTCACCTTATGTTGCTAAAACACTCAGAACAGTTCTCTTGAAATGCTAATTGGTGCTTGCCTGTTGCCTAGTTCTGTTCCTTACTAACAACAAACATTTATTTAAAGTTAGTTAAAGAAGTGTTTTATAGCTGCCAACTTGATGGCATAACATGCTTTATCTAGGATGATTTATCACACGGTGGCACTTTGGTGGTCCTCTTTGAAATCTTGCTTTTGGTCCTCATAAAGTTGAGGCAACTCCGCATCTTCTTGGAGAATTTGATCTTATTGAATTTTCCTTCTTGTAGCTAATTTTTAACTATGGCATGAGCTTTTGTTGATTGTAGAAGAAATTGTGGGTAATGATTCTGGTACTACCAACTTCTCAACCTTGATTTTTTTTTTTTTTTCAAATAAAAAATAAAGAAATTCTTCTTTCAAGCTTATTATTTTTTCTGTTGGGAAGGTGGGGAATTTGATTTGAGCAACATACCATGTGGTGCTGAATGTTTGAATGAGTTTTAGATGTCTTTATTTCTCACAATTTCATGTGTGAATATTCTACCATCCACAGTATAATATTACTCAAAATATTATGTACGAGTGATAGGCCAACTGTGTCTATCACAGAGTTGGCGTAGCCACATTATATAAGAAAGTGAACATAAAACAACTAAAGAAGGAAAGACATAGTAAGTTACCCATATGCAAAACTTTCTCAAAAATTTATTGTAAAAAAGTGAGATGAAATTAGTTTTACATTGAAATGTGGATGTTGGCACATAAAAACGCAGCCCAATTAAATGACCCAAGGAATGAAGCCCAATTGAGAAGGTTGAAGGACAGGCCTAAAAAGATACTATACAAAAGGCCCAAGATGGAGTAATGTAGCAAATGCTCATCATCGTCTGAGCCTATTAGACGTCCAAACTTTGGGCAAATACAACACCTTATGAATGATTAGGGTGACGGAGCTGTTATCACTCATGATCTAAGCAGACTATCATTTTAAGCAACGATTACAAGGCAATTAAGGGGCAATCCCATTATGTCCCATGATCCAGCACCCCAGTTACAAGCAGTTCAAACGGTACAAATCATGACAGCGGTTAAGACGACAGTTCCATCACAAGGCAGCCATGATGAAGAACGTGGACAGTTACGGACGACTAGTAGTTCCAAGCGGTTCCACAACAATAACTATCAAAGAAATATAAAAAGAAGAGAAGGCATAGAAGAAAAAGATCCCGAATCAAACACTCTCGAACAGAGAATATGTAATTTTCATTTCCTTTACTTTCATCGCATTCTACTTTCAATTGTTCTGTGTGTATGCACCCTTTGGAGACATTTCACTTTTCGCTTATTGTAAATCTTCATCAATAAAGTACCCCTTTTTGGGACTTTGTCTCAAGAGGTCTGTTCTTTACACAATCGGCTAAACCTCTTTTTAATTGTTAGCGAGGCCCGACTTTCCGCGCAAAACAATTTTGGCACTCCCAGTGGGACAGTTTGGTGTTTGAGAATACGAAGGTGAAAGTAATATGTCTCACAAAAACTCTGATAAAGGGCCAGCAAGCCAGGGACTTGTCCAGTCTGTAATTGAATGATATGAGGAGCAGCAGAACTCTCCAAGAATAGATGGACAAAGTCAAAGTCGATACGAGCCAATGAAGGAGTTGAGTCCTAAGACCATGAGCGCATTGCTAAGTGAACTCACACAAGACGTCATTGAGCAGGTAAACTTACGAAATGTTCATAACAAGGAAAAGTTTATTGAAAATGGAAATGTACAATATGACAATATGGCCAAACAACTAAACAATCTAAACGAAGTCATGAATAAGTTGGTAGGACAAATGCGTCAATCAGTCACGCCAAGTATAGGGAATCATTTTCAATCTAGAACGATTGTAGGTCATAATTCCCTGGTCCTAAGTCCAAATCAAGGAATAGAACCACCCTTTGGACCATCTGCTTCAAATTAGGGGTGGTGGAATGACTAACTTGAATATTGGTAACGGAGCATCAAACTTGGGGGTAACCCAAATGCAAGAGACAATGTCCAAGTCAATGGACAGAATACTCTGCGTATTAATGATGGTGGTAATATCCAGGCTAATATTAATAATGGTTTAAATAACGGTATCCATGTCGCGAACGGCATTCCTGCTATAAACCAAGTACTAAATATTAGGCCTCAAGTGATTCCACCAATGAATCAGCCCGTAGGAGTCCCATATGGTCCCAACGTAATGTTGAGGAATCAAATTACAGAAATAGTGCAAGATTAAATGGCTTTTGGAATGCGTCCTTTTACCAGGCCGATTTACACAAAGCCATATCCTGATTGGGTAGATCAAGCGTATCCATGGCCTAGGGGGTATAAAGTACCGAAATTCTCATTATTTACAGGATTAGGAGAAGTTTCTACCTTGGAATATATAGGGCGATTTACATTACAATGTGGTGATGTGACTGATTACCATAAGATGAGATTATTTCCTAGTTCACTAACAGGAGTAGCCTTCTCATGGTTCATTAACTTTCCAGCAATTCTGTCCAAACATGGCAACAATTAGAACAATTGTTCCATGCTTAGTTTTACAAAACTGAATCTGAAGTTACCTTGGCCGATTTGGCGAATTTACGTCAGTTGCCAAATGAATGGACAGAAAACTTCCTCCAGAGGTTTAAAATAGCTAGGAGTAAATGTTTCGTACCTTTGCCTGAAAAAAGAATTCGTTAGGATCGCTCAAAACTATTTAAGTTTTGATCTAAAAAAGAAGTTCCAAGATAGGGAATTTCCTGACCTCTTTCAATTAAGTGCTAACGTGATTAGGTATTAACGTCTGGTAAGAGAAGATGAACAAATGAAAAATTCTAGTAAACGGACTTATTATAGAGACCCAAACTTTGATGTTCATGCTGTTAATGACGAACATTATGATCAGACTGAAATATGCATAGCCGAGTTGGTTAAAGGAGATGCGTATGCATGTCCTATGATGGTCAAATCTAAAACACCTGAGAAGAGTGAGCCTATAAAAGATGAAAACAAAAAGGTTAGGGTGTTTTCATTTGATGTAACCAAGGCTGACCTTATATTTGACAAGTTGTGTAAAGATAAGCAAATTAAACTGAGCGATAAGCATAAGCGCCAGACCCTGAACAAATTAAGGATTAAAAATATTGTAAATGGCACAATGCATGGTCACACATGACTAATTTAGTTTTTCGACATGTATTACAAGATGTCTTTGAGCTAGGACGAATCACGTTCGAAGCCAAGAAGAAAATGACAGTGGATGAAAATCCCTTCCCACAGCCACTAAAGGGTTAAAAATATTGTAAATGGCACAATGCATGGTCACACATGACTAATTTGGTTTTTCGACATGTATTACAAGATGTCTTTGAGTCAGGACGAATCACGTTCGAAGCCAAGAAGAAAATGACAGTGGATGAAAATCCTTTCCCACAGTCACTTGGGGTGAATATGGTGACGTCCGGTTTCAAAGGTAAATTACCAAAATTCAAGTTGGTAATAGATGAGGGAGAAGAGGATTCTGGATTACATTCTAGTGTCTTTGAGCGACTCAAAAGGGAAGAATTTAGGAAAGATGAAGTCGTGTTGTGTATTATGTACAACCAAGAAATAAAGGAGCATGTGAACAAACCAAGAACGCGACAATATCTTCATCATCCTAACATTGCTCCAAATGTCCAACTTGGTGGAACACAGAGCACACCGGTCTATGGGAAATGGCCTTTTGAGAGACAATCCAGGCCAATAAACAATGGGAGAACATTCAGGTCACATCCTCTCCAACCAAATGTATGACATTCCTTCCAATACAACGTGGGAAGGGTTGTACCCTTTAACGAGATGATTAGAACTCAGCAAAGGCATTTCCAACAAAACTATGGACGAATGATGAGGCAACAACAAGGATTATCACATCCTAAGGGGCCTAAACTACTTAAGATGGCTAACCAAAACATTCTTAAGGGTGATAAAGAGGCCAGTATGGGCGGATCAGTGGAAGAGTTACCAGAAAGTTCCTCTAGAAGATTAAAGTTTGAATAAGAGAAGAAGCCTGAAGATGAAGAAGATCCAGGTCAGCCCCTTGCCATCCAATTTGGCACCTTATCTCCTATTGTGGCTAATAATTATTTATTAGCCAACGAGTTCAAAAGCAAACAAAATGAAGAGGAGGAAAAACAAGCAAGTAAGGAAGAAGCATGTGTGTTGGAATATGAAGAAGGTCAAACATCTCAGGTAGTACATGATGAAGAAGTGGATGATGGCATGATAGATATGGAAGAAGAAATAGATTTGGAGGCGGAGAGAAGGAAAAGAGGAGTATTGTGCAACACAATGTTAAAGCAGTTGCATCAGGAAGGTGTCCGCGATGTGGATCTATTGGACGAACCATCTAGGCGTTCATTTGAGTTCTATGTGCTATATAGAACGTCAAAAAGAAAGGTGAGGGTGCCTCGTGCTAAGAAATATGGGTCACCTCCAAGAATACTGACTCCTCCTACTGGTTGGGTAACTGAAGAAGAAAGTAGGGAAAGATTAGTGAAACAGAAAATCGGAATGAAGTGTTACATGTGGACTTGTCGCACGAAGACGAATCAGTAGAAGATAAACAGGAAGTGGAAATAGGTGCAGCTGAGAAAGTTATCTTCAAGAGACCCACTAGAATTTATTTTTACGATTTAATTCCAATATTTCTATTCCAAATTAAATACATAGAAATTATAATGCACGTGGTTCTTAATTTAAACAAGCTTCAAAGACCCGTACTTTCTCTCGAAATCTAGGTTATGTTGTTTTATGATCACGCTTAAATTTCCCTCTCTCTAGTGCCGAAATTCACACATCAATTCATTCAACTAGTGGCTAAGTAATTGANATAGAAATTATAATGCACGTGGTTCTTAATTTAAACAAGCTTCAAAGACCCGTACTTTCTCTCGAAATCTAGGTTATGTTGTTTTATGATCACGCTTAAATTTCCCTCTCTCTAGTGCCGAAATTCACACATCAATTCATTCAACTAGTGGCTAAGTAATTGAAAGCATTAAACTCAAATAACATAAATAAATTGATAGAAATATCCAAAAGAGTTAGAT
>CAIGRO010002307.1:0-12020 GCA_903798355.1 Fraxinus baroniana
TCCTTTATTGAATGGTTGAACAACAATTATCAACAATTATTGTATTTTTTTTTCTCCATATTAGTCAATAGAATAAAATATTCCGTTGATGTGTTAGTTAATTCTTTGTCTTTTATCTTCTTGTTTGTTTGCAATCATATACTTCATATTGTGTTATATATATATTACTTCAATCCATTTTATTTACCAACAAGTGGTATCAGAGCTATCGGTTGTAATTTGTTCGAGATTTTTGTTATTGATGGCAGGCTTGAAAGTATGAAATTCCACTCTTAGATTGCAATACAAGATTTTCTTTATGGTAAGTGAAGATGCAAGTTGTACTCGCGCGAATGAATTTGGATGATGCGTTGTTGGGATTTGACAAAATACCCACAACTTGGATGACGTAGGAGAAAAAATGGAAGGATCGGAAGGCACTTTCACATATCCATCTTCATCTCTCTGACAATATTTCTCAGGACATTTTGAAGGAGAAAATGGCGGCTGCGTTGTGGTTGAGGTTGAAACAATTTGCATGATTAAAAGTCTAATAAACAAATTGCATTTGAAGCAGAGGTTATATTCTCATCGCATGGCTACATGTGGATCTTTGGAAGATCATATGATTGTGTTCAAGGAGATCGTCGTTGATTTCGACACTTTAGAGGTATGAAGAAGAGGGTTTGGCCTTAATCCTTTTGTGTTCGCTACCCATTTCGTTTACTTCGTTTAGAGACACGATCTTATATAGCCGTAATACTCTCACCATTAAAGATGCGTATGATACCTTGTTTTCAAAAGAGAAGATAAAACATCTGGTTGGATCTAAGGTCGGAGATGGAGAAGGCCTTGTTATTTATGTTGATCGAAGAAGAGCTAAGTGGAGGTCAAATTTCAATAATTAGGTTTTTTATTATTGCAAAACAAAGGTAATTTGATTACAAATTATGGGAAGCAATCAAATATTTCAGTCGAGACCAACATAGTTGAGAACTATTTGAGTGATGGAAATGTTTTGACGATTTCTGGCGTGGAATCCAAAACTGACAAAGATTGGATTTTGGATACAGCTTGTGTGTTTCATATGTGTCACAATCAGGATTTGTTTGAAACATATGAAACGGTGACGCAATGAGCTATTGTCATAGGTAACAACGAACATTGTCGGATAGCTTGTATTGGTATAGTCAGATTGAAACTAGTTGATGAAACATGTAAAACACTTGATCACATTCGATATATTCCAAACTTGAAGAAGAATCTCAATTCGTCAAGTAATCTTGATTCAAAAAGGTACATGTTCTCTGGAGGAGGTGGAGTCTTGAGAGTTCGAAAGGGTGTTCATGATATAATGGAGGGGTGAAAAATGTCTCAATTATACATCTTGCAAGGTCGGACAAAATTTGTGAAGAAAAATTAGCGCAGATTTAATATCGTGGTAAAGATTCAGTTTGAGACTGTATGTTTGGAATTTGGTACGGGATCCATATTGAAGAATGCTACTCAATCGAGTTTGGATGATATGGGTAATTCTTTTTTGCTGCCATTACCTGCAGTTTCATTGTATTCAACTGCTATGGATAAACCCATTGTAGATAGGTACGTGGATGTTGATTCAGTTGCATATGCTTTTAGCGTTTTTGAAGGTGTTAGAGATTAGATAGGGGCCTTCTATGAAAGTGTTGGGAATCACTTTTTTCAACACTTTTAACCCTATTTTTCTCTCTTGAATTGAGCCACTTCTACATCATATTGTGAGTACACCGAAGCAAATTCTCCAATCGCCATGCTACAAGCTCCGGCCACCAAACCAGCTATTCTGGTCAGTATCATCATCTTTGCATCCCTCTTGACATCCCCAACTCCAATCATCAGTGCCAAAGTCGATAGTAAACCATCATTTGCACCAAAAACAGCAACTCTCAGACATTGTGCTCGTTTTGAGTAATCATAATGGCTCTTTTTGAGTAATCATAAACTTCTTCTTCAAGTGTTTTAAGTTTTTTGCCCTTCAATCTCACTATTAACAGCTGGTAAAGTTCTTGTTGGTATCATTTTCAGGTTCTTTGATCGCTCCATGAAAATTTGGGAAAGAGAACGATGTTGTTAAGGGAGAATATAGGGTTGAATACGGCGAAGTGAGGCTATTTATAATAAGTTAATGCAGAGAGATATAATATTGCACATGCATTTTTTTATTTTTTATTTCATGTTTTTCCTGGAGATTTCGAAAAAGTTGCAAGTAAGAGGTAATCGTCCCTTCCCCAAAAGGAGAGCATGAAATTCTTCTTTGGGAACTATTATTGTGCTGATAAGAGGAAAAGAAAGAAACTCGAAGTAATAATACTTCTTCTTTTAGGAGGTGGTTTTATTTTCGTCATCAGACATCTAAAATGGAGAAGGATAGCCATTGCAAATTTTGCTTTCATTGTATTCATTTTCGGACCACAGTTCCTTTGGTTTATACTAATACTTTTATAATGTGATTCACACAATTACATAGGATAATTGCAAAATTAATCGCAGATTATTACTAGTATTTTCATAATTTTCTCCCTCCGTCTTTTTCAACGTTACAATATTTTCGGGTCTCTTGCATTGAATTGGACGTTGTATATTTGGTGTCGACTGTAAATAATCCTCCAACCAAGTTTTCTCATCTTTCTTCTATCTTTTCGAGCTTTAAATTGCACTGTGTTAGGCATCAGGCAAATTTTGTAGGCCGTGCGCTCGCTATACGTGCTGCTTTTACATTTGTTAACTTGGAATGTGTTGGGGGCACCCTGAATTTCATATTAATTTCAGTTCCTTTTAAGAAAAGAATCTTTCACTAAAGGTAATGAATTGATTTGCGCAATTTGCTAGCTGTAGTTTCCAAAAAATAAAAAATGATGCTGATAAAAAAATAAAAAATAAAAACCTTCCATTGATCCTTCATGTGAATACAGCTCACTTCAATTCCAAGCATCAAACTCAAATTGAGAAACAAGAACTATCTCCATAAATTTAGACATGCAAGAGTCATGGCGACTTTAAAAAAGAATTTGGACAATTTGCCAAACATGCAACATCCAATAAATCAATAGGTGATTAGCAAAGAAATTTCAAATAGCCACAAAGAGCAACATTATGACCCACATCTGAGCACGCCAAGAATATTAGGCCAATAAAATTTTGAGACTGAAGCTATACCAAACACAAGTTTATTCCACAGAAAATAATCAAATCCCAGATCAAGCCATAACCATTGGTATGTTGCCCGGAGACAATTCGGACAACCACCACTACTGCTTGTAGTGATGGAAATTGACAGTATAATGCAATAGAATACAAGGTCAACCTAAACAGTGTTACTATTCTATGGTGCAACAAATGGCGTACAAATCTACACCAGAAAAGACGTGACACGCTAAGACCATTAAATATAGGAAGTTACTCAGTAATTAAACTGTGGCAGGATAATGAAGAACTCTACATCAAACCTGACATCCACTGCTGATGAAAGAACACCAGTTTGATGAGCACGCTCTAAGAATTGCGTCTAATTTGAAACCTTTTTCAAAAATTTGATGTTAACAACATAAATCCTTTTTTTTCCATTCAGTGCTGGAAGATCAAAGCAACTAAGTCTTCACAACCACAAAAAAAAATTATGAAAACCAAACCTTCAACAAAGAAAACAAGATGCATGCTAGCTGTAGACAGCATAAATGGAAAGCTTTCCCATGTGGAAGCAGGAACCACAAAGGGAAAAGAAAAGGTTTTCTCAACCACCAGCACCTTCCCCCAAAAAGAAATTAAGAAAAATAAAGGGAAACAAACAGATGCAAGAAGAGAAAACAAGGATCGGACCAAGAATGAATTTTTCCAATCAGGACAGTACAGAATTCAAGTGAGCAGCAGCCTCGAACAGCAATTTTGAGGGAAAACCATCCTTAAGGTTATTGAAATGAACATGATAAGTGAATCCAGAACTCAACGAACAGGATATAACAGTTGCTGAAATCTGCCTCGTATTTTAACAGGAATGCAACTCTTCCTTCGGTATACTTTTGCAGAAAACAAGAGCTATAAAGGAATTGCACAGGGCTTCCCGCAATTCAAAAAGCTAATTTTATTATGCATAAATGTAGCCCAATAGCAAAAGCAAGCCAACCATCAAGTATCTGATAATTATTAGCCAGGTAGCCTGCCAAAAGTTTAACATTATTAATATTGCAAGAATAAAAAATTAAAAATGAGTTGAAGTTTTGGGTAAGGTTTAAATACAGAAAATAAACAATTACCCTGTTAACTCCTCAAATCATTAAAAACCGAGTTTATAGGAGAAGACAAGTAGTCTGACTTCTAAGCTAGAATCTATGTTTCAATTCCATAAGCTCACCCGATGGTGGGGCCACATTTTACTATCACCAATTCCAAGTTCTCACCATCATTCCTCAATTCACATATAACTCCATAAAGACACTGAGATGAATAGGGCCAATGCGAGAGAATACGAATCCAGCAGCAGTTAATTGTAGTGTAAGCAAGAAAGGAGACAACCAGTTGGAATAATAGCATTCAAAAGTCTAAGATCAGATTCGAATCCGCACATCAAACAAGCATAGGACCCCAAAGGACCAAACCATAGAACATTTTAGTAACACGATATACGTAAACTATTAGTGCCGAGTTTCACACTTTCAACAATGATCCATTTATCCAACATGCCAACAAGAGAGAAACCATGTAAGACTTGCATCCAGGAGCACTAGGACTTCAATGTCTTCAGCTGTCACAAATATGAACACAAACCCATCAGTTACGCTATAGACTGAAGATTGGAAAAAGAAATTTTCAGTGACTTGTTGCATACCATAAGGTCAGACGTCAAACTACCCAGATCGGAAACCCCCAGATCCTCGGCGATCATAAGGCCCAGAGCGGTCACGATTATATCGATCACCTCCCCCATGGCCACCAGAATCCCTGTTACGGCCTCCATATCGATCTCCATTACGGTCAGGACCATAACTGCTGCCACCCCTGCCACCACCGCTGCCACCATACCTATCATCCCTGCTCCCATACCTACTGCCTTTAGCCCCTTCATCAGGGCATTCTCTAGCAAAGTGTCCAGGTTTGCCACACTTAAAGCACCCTTCTCCGCCAGATCCCCGCCCACTTCCATATTCACGATCACGACCACGACCACGTTCACGGTCACGTGAGCGATCATTGTCATAATCTCTACCTGAACTCTGGTTCGGACGCGCTTTATCAACAGTAATGGTTCGGCCGTCTAAATCAATTCCATTCATGGCTTCAATGGCCTCTTCCATTGCATCCTTTTCCTCAAAGGAGACAAATCCAAAGCCACGAGAGCGTCCAGAGAACTTGTCAACAGCCACCTACATATACATACAAGCACTTTCATGTAAGAGTCCATTTTCCTATAATATAAATGAAGTTGTGAAATAATTTCAAACATAACATAAAATCATAATTAATAATTCATAACTGCAGAACAGTAGAGACAGGGCTTGCACAATAGCACCATCCTATGACAGTAATCTTAGCAATTGAGTCTATAAAAACACATGTTTCTCAAGAATTCAACTTAAATACCCTCTCTCCCATCCCAATTACCAAAAAGAAAAAGAAAATAATACGTCCACTCCTGGTCATGTAGAGAAGGGAGATAAAAGATACTAAACAGTCTACATGCAACTTACTAAAACTACAACAATCAATTAGATGGCCTGAATACATAAAATGCTCATAGTCTGTGAGGCTCAGTAAGCTACTCCCAGCTATCTTACTGCCACTTTCCTTTTTATGTATATCTTTTTAGAGGGCAAGTCCAGGAGATAGCCATGCTTTATTGCCGCTACAAATCATCAAAGTATGGTCTGAAGCAACATGTTTGTACTTTCATCAAACCAGAAATAACAATAACAAATGGATATTGATGTGAATGGTATAGTAAGATTTTTATATATATAGTACTAAAAAATGAGACAAAAGCAAATAACAAAGTAGCAAAAATTTCAAAGTCAAGTATCTACTATAAAACAGATTAAACTTGCAACATGATGAACAGGGCCTGATGTAACCAATTATCTATGATAAGAAGAAAAAAGCTTTAGGAAAAATCAAAAATTTCTAAATAAAATCAAATAATTTATTACCTTTGCATCAAGAAGATGGCCAAACTTTTCAAATGCTTTTTTTAGATCTCGATCTGAGGTTGACCATGAGAGGCCACCAATGAAACAGCGATATTCAACTTCATCTGACATGATTCAAACTGTTTCTTTTCCAAAAAGAAAAGAGGTCATACAAACATGATTCAAACAGATTCACTCGGATCTGTTATTAGCAAAAACTGATACAAAATGCATTGCAATTGGACAACAGGTAGCTATGTTATCAAGTACGGAGTTATTCAGAAGCATTTTGCTCAATATCATTCTCATTGAACTCTATCTTAGTGGGGGCCGTTACTGAATTCAAAGTTTTTACAGGCTTGCTCGCCTCTTAGACTCCTGCTGACTTCCGTCCTTTCTATGGATATAAATAAGCAACAATAGAAGGAATGCATCTATCATCTACTCTCTGACTGTATTAATATCTCTACATCTCACAGAAATAGTTATTAACCTGTAATATTAGACACTGAAAATCAAATGAAACCCAATCACTTTCCCTCTTTCATGAGACAAAAAAGATTGCTGCAGAACTTTGGCCACCCTCTTATGAGTTTTGCAATATGATTTCATAATTTGTTCAATAATGAAAAATGTTACACAGGTCTATATGATTAATACTTCTCTTCTCGTGCCTTCTATCTTCTTGACAGAATTCAGATTTTCTTGACACCAACATCTCTAATTCAATACCGAGTACCATAACAAAGCAGTTTGTAAATAACTTTACATCATACACCAACAATAATATGATGTGTTTCATTTTAGATTATATACCAAAAATAATTTTTTAAAAAAATACAGGAGGTTAGAATTGTTCCTTTTTATTTTCTAAACACACCAGTTATTCATCAATAAAATATATTAGGTAACTAATTCATGGGCATGTACAAATTTTACATGTGATGCTGTGTATAACGTAAACCCTAAGTTCCTCATAAATAACCATCAATAGAATAATTACAAGCAAAAACCACCGTAGATGTAGATTAATATGCGATTTTAGAATTATATTCTGAAAGGGTAAAACTAGTTTGTACCTGCAAAAGCCGGATCGAAACCAGGCGAAAATTTCCCCAAACTTCTGCTTAGCTTTTGAAGAAGAAGACGATTCGCACAAATGCTAGGTTACACTGCGGATGACTTTACTTTTCGGATATTTATCAACAAGGAATATTTAATAAATTGTCAGCAAACTTAAGGCATTGTGCAAAAACAGTCCCTGCTTTTTCATTTTTTGGCTACACTGATACGTTGATTTAACCGTTAACTTAAAAAAGTTGGTGTTAAATCTTCAAGTCATGAAATTCAAGCAAATCTTCAACAGTTGTAATATGGTCTTTGATAAGTGGATATTTTATATATACTAGTGGACGCACGTGCAATGCACGTGCTGTAGTTTGTTGGCTATTTAATAGCGTGGAATGAAAATAAAAAATAATAATTACCATATGGAAAAAATAAAATCTTTTATTTTATTACTCGATTTATTTCTCCAGTTTAATTGCAACTTTAGTTCGAACCGTGAAAGACAGAATATAAGCAACTCTCTTGATCATGAATGTGCCAACGCATTTAATGGAAAAAAAGCCGGTTTCTACTTAGTACTAGTCGCGCACGTGCTATAATTTAGTTGACTGTTTAATAGCGTGGAATGAAAATAAAAAAGCAACAATTACCATATGGAAAAAATAAAATCTTTAGTTTTATTACTCGATTTATTTCTCCAATTTAATTGCAGCTTTAGTTCGAACCATGAAAGAGTTAATAGAATGTAAGCAGCTCTCTTGATTGTGATTGTGATTGTGATTGTGATTGTGATTTTGATAGTGAAGATACATGTGGTCTTCTACTTCTCTCTAATAGAAGAGATTTACCGTTAGCTACTAAAACATTCGGATGTTTACTCTCTTCATGGTCGCTACCATTGTCCTCATCTGAAAAACTTATCACAAATGGCACGAACGGCCCTCGGTTTTTTTTCAAAACTCTTGTGATGGCTAAAATACAAAGTGGCTCTTGTAGTAAATCAACTAAATCTCCAGATTTGGTAGAAGGAACCGGCATTTATTTAATAGAAATTTCTTAACAACTGCATCAGGTCAATTTAATTCTGCCTACCCATCTCTTCTAGTATGTTCAAGTAGGATCACGTTAATCTTATCAATGGAAGCTCCTTTAGGTCTCAAAAGCATACTCCAAACACCTAAGCCATAACTTCTCTGAATTTATCTTCAGTCGGTAACCCCTCCATTCGCAGGCCATATTATCCATTCTATTTTGGCCATGTATCCACCTTAATGTCCAAAATCTCATGCATTTATTTTATAGAAATTTCTTTCAAAGGCCAACTTTCAATGCAATAACATAGAGGTGGCCTAATAACCATCCTGCAAAGCATGCAATTGAACATTATATGTATATTCCTGTCACGTAGAATTTTATAGCAGTTCTTCACATCATCAACCCACTCCAATCTAATGCATTACAAACATTTTCAAGACCATCTTTCTCTAATAATCGAACCTAAATAGCTAAAAATTAAAATAGTTGCTCTTTGGAACATCATGATCATCTCCAATGACTCCATTATCACATTCATTCCTAATAGACTAAAAGAACATTTTTCGTACAATGTATGAATTTTCTGATTTGCTTTTTCTTCTGTGTTTTTCTTTTTGTTCGAAATGGATTGGTTTTGATAAGAGATGGAGGCGGTGGAAGTGGGACGAGGATGGATGATTTTGACCTCCTCTCTTGCTGACAAAGACATTGCTGTGACATTGCTGTTAGATTAAGAGATTGGTTTTTCTCATTAAGGGCTTCTTTCTCGTTCTCTGAGCTCAACTTTCTATCCTCCAACTTCTTCTCAAACCTCTTTAACTCCTGAGATCTATTAAAAATATATTCTTCCCTCTGATTTAGCAAAGCTTGTCCATCAAATAATCTTTCTTGTGATTGCAGTTGAAAATTCACGCAAAGCTGAGGCAAATGGCGCATTCATCAATAAAGAACCACATATTACATGCATCAGTCAACGAAATTACATTAACCTAAGACCATAAATACTATCATGGACGCATCAACCAACACTTCTATAATTGCTCTATGTTTTCATCTTTAGACCAAATGTTACCCTTGGATATTTCAAAATTGATGAGAAATCAAAGGAAGTGTACAAGGTAAGTAATTTTGAAAATTTGTGCTTTTTTTTTTTTGGCATCTCACTGTGACAAAGAGTGTGTTTGGCTATGCCTCAAGAGTTTACTTAGCAATAAATAAGTAATTTTTTATTGATTAAAATTGGAAATAAGTAAAAGTTAATTATTTTGATAGTAAAACAAATGTTACTTTCAAAACTTAAATAACTTTCAAAGACATCGTCAAACTACATGGAAAATATGTTTCTCTAGGAAAGGTACAGATTTTGTGTACCTAGGGAAGGTACAGATTTTGTGTACATTGCATTTAGCGTGTTTTTTGTCGTAATACATTGAAACTCACCCATTTATACCGTTGTTTCACTTTTGTCACCATCGTTAAACTTTAATTTTTGTTTCAATTTAGGCACTCCATCTTATTAAATTAATGACTATGCTTATATGCTATGGAAAACTCAGTTTGTCCATCTTTTTGTTGTTCAACTTGGTATATCAGCGTCTTGTTGGACAAGTTTTGTTTTCCTTTTTCTTTCTTTCTTTTTTTGTGTATTTATAATAAAAGCTCTTTTTAAATTACTTTCCAAAAATATGCATTTTTGCCTATGCTAACGGACTTCTCATGACATGTTTCCGTTAATTCTATAAGACATTGCCTAACTAAAATAAAAATTAAGTTCAAACACTAAATTGAAACAAAAGTTTGGTGCATGAATGAAACAATGCCATAAGTTAGGTGACTAACAATATGCATTTTTTGTTCAATGGCTTCTATCTGCTACATACATTTAGAAGAGAATGGCTAATCTTGTTTGCTAAGTATTTGATGCCAGTGGATGAATGGATTTTGTGTGCCAATTTTCTATCCTGAGCACCTTACGTGATCTGACTTCTCCATCTCCATTTGGGTACTTCTTATCAAAAAGATTATGTACCTTTTAGGTTTACCAGATTGGTTATATTATGGAAATCTTGAAGTCACCAGTGGCTAAATTGCTTTTAAGTTCTTTGCATCTGTCCAACTTGAGATGCGTCCAACTGGGAAGATAAAGTCGATGAGCCTAAAATTTGCTCAATTTATTAATCTGTGTCTTCCCATTTTATTCTGTTATTCAATTCAAAGTGTTTGAATACCTTAGCAAAGAACATGTATGTCTTAGTTTTAAATTAAAGGAGATGAAGATGTTGGACTTAAATTTCGCGTGAGAGTTCAAAAGAGTAAGATGTGTAGCTCCAATGACAAGAACATATGTTCCTGTAACATTGCCTATATCTCTAACCACTCGGTAGCTTCCCTTAGAACTTCTTGAGCTTTATGGAATTTAGTTTCTCATGGAAATTTGTTCTTCTTCCTAAACATTCATTTTGAATATAAATGACTTCTCCAAGTTTTCTGCTCTTATAATACTTGAATCCACATTTTTAACTTTTGTATTGATAGATGATCTTGTCTATACTTTACCTATTCTTCATTTTATATCTGCTTATTGAAGATTCCTTGTGCCTAAGATAGATTTCTTCTCCATTTACTTTTCTGAATTATATTGTTGCTTCTATTCACTTTTCTAAATTATGTTGTTAATACTAGGTATACTTTATTCTTCTAAATATTTTTTTGTTATAGGTGTCAAGACCTTATAAGCAAGTTGGTCTGGCCAGAGGCGAAGCTACATAGAGGCCAATGTAGGCACCGACCTACACAGGACTTTGGGCTTGACACAGGAAACCATAGCTTAAGTCTAGTCTGCCTACTGTGAAATAAGAAGGGAAAAAGCCAAGGCAACGGCTGCTGCTCTGATTCAAGCCAAGCTTGAAGCAAAGAAAGGTCGGGGGGTGGGTAGTATGAGAAAGATGATTATATGTATGTGTATATTGAAGATGCATCACCGACAATTACATTTTTTGCGGATATTCCTAGAATGTGCTGGGTTTTCTTCCATTCATCAGTTAAAGCTAAAAAATTCTAAACACTCCATATTTATCCATTTCATGAAGCAAGCATGAAATAGTCTAGAGAACTTGCATTGCCAATATGAAGAATTCTCTAAAATTTATAAAGGCTCCAATTCACCAACTTCTCATAAATGTGTGTGTGCAAGTGAATGAAAGTGAGCAGAGAGAGAGAAAGAAGTACATACATAAATGTGTGTGTAAAAGTAAGAGAGAGTGTACGAAGTGTGTTGAGAGATAGTAAGTGGAGATAATTAAAAAAGGGTTGAACCCCAACCTTGAGGTACTCCCACCGTCCCGCCCCTAGAACATCGTGGAAGAGATAAATCGCGAGATGTGCCTCAGCAGACCAGAGTACAAGAGCTGTTATACTGGTATCCATAAAGAGTCCAATTCTAAACATTGTTAGAGACAGGAATCGAACCCTTACATTGTGGATGCTAGCTCAATCGAGACTACCTCACTCGTCTTTTGCACCACTGAGCTATGCCCCGAATGGCTTGAGTGGAGATAATTGAGTGCTCAATGTGTTATGTGTGGTTAGGGTTTATTTACACAATTGAGATAAAAATTGTATAAGTTTATTTCTTAAATAAAATTCTAGTTTGTTTGAGGTTTAAATTCAACATATAAGTGTGTATAAATATATTATTTTATTGGAAGAAAACAATACACTGGATCGACCAAAATGTAATGATCTAGTGGGGTGGATGTTCACGAAAATATATTTTGAATTAAA
>CAIGRO010002328.1:0-13501 GCA_903798355.1 Fraxinus baroniana
TTGAAAATATGGCTGTTATTAGGTCTCACCCGTCTAATAAAAGTCAACAATAATGACTAATTTTTTAATTTTAATCCAATTTTAATCTCTACCAAACAGGCTCTAATTCGTACAACATTCACTAGAAATACATATTATTTCACATTGAATTTTGAATTATATATATTGATGCACATTATAAAAACATGTTTCGAGAAACTGTGTCCCCATAAAAAGCATTCTAGGAGATATTAACAAGTGTCCTTGTCCTTTTTTCCTTGATTAAAGTCGAATAATAGGATAAACTTTAGTCAATTTGTGTTTGACCTAAGTCAGCTCCAACCCGACAAATGCGGGTCAAAAAATTAAGTGGGCTCCCTGGCAGATTTACCGACAAACAGAAGACTTGTCCGCGGGCCCAATTTGGGCCGAAAGAAGTTTGATTTAGCCCCCCTCGCCCGCCCCCCGCCCCCACCATCAAAAAGAGGAGTTCCCCACCTTATCGAGTGTGCGCTAAAAGTTACCTTTCCGGGCATTTGTCAACTTCTGTCCAGTCTAAGGATCGCTTCTAGATTGGAGTCCGCCTCAAATAAGGCTTGAACCCAGATCAATAATATAAGGGTAAAATCATTCGTACACTACGATTTACACCCTTGTTTACACTCCTCTCATATGAGGGGAGGGTCCACGATGAATAAAATAATTGTGGCTCCCCTATTGTGAGGGGGGCAGGTGGGACCTGGTAAACTAGGGTGTAACGATATCTCGAAATCTCAACTTGATAAATCTTTCTTTTAAAGTACCTTTTATTTTCAAATGTATTCAAAACGAATAATAATAATGTGAATAAAGAGTCGGACATAGAATATTGATTCTAATTACTTTTTTCACATTTTCACTCATACACGCATGGACTTGTTAAATTTGGTGATAATGTTGTGATATATAGTACTATTAAAGAAATTTTCAATGTTGATTTATGATGACGATATCTACTTTTTTCACTATTTTCTTTTCTATTATAATTTTACTTGTTAACTACATCGAAACATGTTAGGTGCGAATCTAAATTTTTTAGCTCTTATCGAAAATGCCATCTTAGGTTTGTAAAACGACTATCATCATCAGCAGTTTTTAGTTAAATATATCATTGTAATCTAATATCGCAAAATAAAAATTTATCCGAAATTTTAAAATGGTTTTAATCCTTGAGCTTTTGTAAAATGACAATTGGCTCTCTTATTTGCTATTTGAAAGCTAAAAAGAGGTATGTGGGGTTGCAAGTAGCAATAATGTTGGAACTCCAAAATGGCATCTTTGGTAATATATCATGTTGTGGACTTTCTATGACATGACCGAAATGGCAATAATTTCCCTAAAAATAGAAAAAAAGTCGCCAGTTCAATTATTTAGTATTTTGCATTATTTGTCACATTTTTAGATATTTATATAGTCGGCATTCATGTGATGAATTTTATTGGTGTCAAATTGTGCAAAAGTAAAAAAGATAATGGCATTCATAATAGATAGATATGAACCAACTTCATAAAGAAATTCTACCGACGTTCATAAAAGCTTTTGACATTGAATTTGGAGATCTTTAAAGAAATTGATGAAAAAAAGTGTTTAGATTCGTGGTGATGTTACACATATTACGTTTTAAACTCTTAAAACCTAGCTAAAATCGTCGGTAAATCTATAAAATGAGTTTAATATTGAACTTAGTGTTTCAAGCATTTCAAGAAAAAATGTTGTAGCCAAAACACGTATGATTTTTTTTTGTAATACATGCGATTAATTGGATGCTTCCATGTGAACTAATGTGGGCTTGGTTGAAGTTGAGCCGTTGGTATCTTCCCTCCTAAACCTGTTTGGTGTAATTTTTTTGAGAATAGACTTTGTGAAATATGATTTATTGGAGAATGCGTGGTTAAAAATTAAGAAAATATTATTGTTAACGAGCAAAATTATTTTATGGAAAGAATATGAAGTTGTAAATAAGTTTTGTGAAAAATGAGTTTTGAAAAATCTCTACCAAACATCATTATGGAATTTCTCTTCAATCGTACATCTTCTCTCTGATTTTCATTTATTTATTTATTTATTTATTTATTTATTTTATCTTTGTGCGTGTTTTCTTGTCAATAAACACCTAATATTCAATATGTGATGAATACTTTGCTAATTCTGAGTGTGATTTTTGGTAAACTGTGTTCTTGAGGGAGTTCTTGAGGGACGAATAACTTTCTTATTGTGAGAAATTAGGGATTGGATAAAATTTTGAGTGATGTCGAGACTTGATGAAGCTCTGATTGTAATCTCATAACACAAACAACTGGTTCTAGTGTTGTGAGCTTGTAACCGAACACCCAGCCTTAGGGCAAAATAAATCATGCTCTATAATCTTTTCAACATATATCTCGATATTATCCCTAATACTTAATCCCAATCATTTTTTTAACATGCTATATCATAAACAATTTTATAGTATTTTCTTGTGATAATGGTCCATTTTTCATTTTTAATGAAAAATATGAAATTATATATAGAAACGAGTGGTTCAACATGAAAAGATCAAGCCACACGTGATACGAGCTTCCCGATTAGGGGGGTTTTTTTTTTGTTGGCCATTGTCTTCATTTCAACTGTTTGAAAAAGGACCCACCCCTAATGCTCAAATATCCAACTTCCTCACATTCTGATTCCCTGTTGTTAATGTAAACCCTCTACCATATCCATGGCCCCATCTCTAGAGTATGACCTAGATAAAGTTTGAAAAGAATTTTCATTATTGGAGGGTCATCACGTGAAAGTTGTAGTCAATTTCTTATCAAATATCTTGTTAGAGGATAGAATAACACATCAGACCAAGTAAATGTATTTCTTAAGTAAATGATTCTCTTTTCTTGACAATGCATTAACATTCTAATTCAAGAATGCATCCACTGTTTTCTTGAATCTTGTAGCCTGCTTTCACACATTCAAAATGGCTTCATTAATTATCATTACAATATCGGGAAATCGATAGGCATGATTAATGTCATTGTCTACTACTATACTACTATGATTACTAGAGTACGTAATGTAGAGTATTTCTACAAGTTTATCCAAAAGCACTAGTGCAATACACCCTATATCACTTAGAATTTAGTCCATAAATTCAACACGGGTCCACTTTCATTTGTTTCACTCATATTTCAAGCATGCTTTTGCATTATCCACCCTGACTCTTTGAGAATGCTCTAGCAACAAGGGATCTCCAACCCTGATATCAATTAATGTAGGATATTGCTACTACTATCTTCAAAAACTATTACTCATATCACTAAAGCCATCCACCTTTTATCACCAAAATCCGATCCGAGAATCCACCATAAGTTCGTTGGACTCATCCCATTTTCAAACATGCTCATGCATTAGTATCTATTCCAATTCTTTCTTGCATATAGTTTGTTCTCAAGATTAATGCGACTTCAAGAAAAACATGTTTTGGCATGCATCCTGAGGTCAATATGCATTAGGAATTAGGATAATCATTAGTGACTTCTATGTAGTTGATTTAAATCCCAAATTAAATTAAACCCTACTAAAGATCATGTCAAGTTGTTGCCATTGATTAGGTTGGCTATAAAATATATTGAAGAACATAGCTGAGATAAGAAATTACGTGATATTGGTTGGGCATGTGCTAACATGCATATATAACATGCTAGCGAATATAGGAAGATCTTTAAGAGACAAGTTGGGGCTTATTATTGCTAATCATAAGCCAACCTTTCTTAATACCCACTTGATTTATATAATTTTATATCGTAATCATACATACAGAATATGTTCGGTGAATAATATAAGCATGTATTGAAAATTTGTTAGTTATCGTAGTTAATTATATCTAATGAGAATGTCATCTTAAAAACGAACATGTATACGTTGATTCCTTCTTAAAACACATCGAAATAATCATATTTAGACATGTACTTGACATTTTTTTTTTTATCAAACCTCACAATATATATATATATATTTTGGAGAATGACCACCAAACAAAACCTTGTCGAAAGTGAACCATAGGTATATTAGTTTATGAATGTGGAGTTTTTAATATAGAAGGTTAGATATGGCAGGCAGCAGATATGAAAAAGATCATCTCTATCAAATCAGGCCTTCTTTAATAAATTATAATTATAGTTTTTGTATGCTTTACCAAACATTATTAAATGGTCACTTTTTCTGTTGGTTAGAGTCATCCGTGACATATAAGAAGACCTTAATTTCTGTTGGTTAGCCTATGATTTGAAATAAAATCTAATAAATGTCGATACCGAACGTGATTAGGTGAGAAGGTGAATTATTTTACTTTTGTGCACTATTTGTATTTGAAATGTAAGAACAAAGTCTTACATCGGTTAAACACGGGACATGATAGATGATGCACTTATAAAGAATCGTCCCAAACTTAGCCACGTGTTGCACCCAAACAAAGGTGGTGGGGTCCTAAGTTGGTCGTGATAACCCTAAAATTTTATAGTTGGCTCTTATGGCATGTTCATTGAAGGACGGCCAAGATGATCATATGGAACTTTCTTCGAAGGTGGGATTGTTCGGAATGTAGGAATAAAGTCTTGCCTTAGTTAGAGATTGGGTAGTTGATACTTATAAAATATTATACTATTCCACCTAATAGATAAATCTTTTGAGATAGAAAGCTAGCTCCTTACATATTGTACGATTTATCGTACCGACCCAGCTGTGTAAAAATAAGAAATTTTATATAAATACTATTGCTCATCGAGATTGAGTAATTATCATGTTCATTAACATAATCTGGGAATAATGAATTTACTAAATTATGTAGCTGAAGACTATTTATCTTGTAAATGTGATATTGTCGTTGAAAAAGGACAACATTAATAGATTAGTGTGATATTAAGGGGTTGTTTGAGTCCCATTTTTTTTGTTTTTTCAAAAAATGCATTTTACAATAGTCTTATAATGGAGAATATGTGGTTAAAAATAAGAAAAAATTTTAAATTTAGGTTTAATATCATTTTATTGAAGAATTTGTAATTGAAATAAGATCAAATCACTGTTCAAGAATGTATTTTGATGGAAAAAACGAGGCTCAAACGAGGGTCAAACATTGTTCCTGCATAGTAATTTAATAATGAAATAATGTTAAGAAATTTGTTTGAATGTGATTAAAATTCTAATGTGTTATTGCGGCTATGAATCATCTTTTTTTGGTAGATTAATTACTTTTTTAATGGGTAATTAATTAAATAGTTACTATAGTGCCCAAATACCAATCTTGGTGCACTTGACCATGGCCAAGAAAGGGATAAAAAAACATTTGAATTAGTGGTTGAAAAATTCCCATATCGAAGGAGATACTAATTTTATTGTTTATTTATTTTATTATTGAACTCGCAAGTTGCAACCACGTCGATAGGAACTAAAAGGAAATGTTCATTAATGTAAATTATCTTATATAAAAGTTTAAATATTGTCTTTATTTAACAAGTTCCATGATCTCATGAAGAATTACTTCATTTTTTTTTTAATTAAAGATATATGGGCACATTTGTACATAAATAGAAGGTAGCATGATACATCACGACTTTTGTTTATCATTTTAAACTAATAAATTGAACTATTTGAAAGGTTCGTTTGTAAATTTTGTCTTCAAACAGTACTCTTCAGTGCAGAAAAGGAACTTTCCATAGAGAAGTAGCTGGCAAACTTAAATTTAGGGTGTGTTTGAGTTACATTATTTTAGAAAAATGAATTCTGAAATAGAAGATTGATGGAAAATGCGTGATTGAAAATGAAGGAAAAATTATTGATATGATGGAAAATATTATTTTATTAATGAATGTGTGGTCGAAAATAAGTAGAAGAATGAAAATGAAAATTTTAATGTATACCAAACATGGACTTATGTCTTTTATTCATTTGACTCTGTTAACATGTTGACCATCTCAGTGATGCAAATGACATAAATCAGTGGTGCAAAGGACAAGAGTGAAGTAGTCTCAACTGAGTTGGCAGCCGCAGTGTGAGGGTTCGATTCCTGCCTCTAACAAATGTTTGGAATTGGACTTTTTGTGGGCACCAGTATGACAGCTCTTGTACCTTGACCTCAGCACATCACGCGATTTATCTCTTCCACGATACTCTGGGGTGGGGTGGTGAGGGACCCTCAAGGTAGGGGTTCAACATTTAAATTATTGAAAACGTTATTACCTGCATTTATTTTAATCTTATTTTTAACAAGAAATATCTTTGTATATAGACTATTATTTTGCAATTCATAGTGGGGTTATGAATAATTTATGCTATAATTTTTTATAGAATAAGTGGAGAGAGGGGCATCTTTCAATTTAAAAACTTATTTTCAAAAACTTTTATCATAAAAAAAACCCATAATTTATAATCTATAGCAAACCCTTTTTGATTCTCAAGATCTCGATATTATATATTTTTCCACTATTCAATTTTTCGTCGAATAATTTCCTCATAACGAAAAAGGCTTCCATATAATCGAAACCCTCATAGGGACAAGAGTTTCGGACATTCAAATAAATTTTTTAATTAAAGCAAAATGGTCTTTTTAATGTATTTAGACAAATTTAAAAAAAAAAAATTGTAAATAAACTAACTGAAATCTACTTTAAAATAAAATTAGCAAATGGGTCTTGAAGTGACATGGTTTTCAAACTGGAAACGATAAAAAAGTTGGTGTTTTTTATGGACAAGCGTGTTGGACATTCGATCTGCCGACATTTAGGTTAAGATCCTTACTTTGACTGCCACGTATTGGAAAAGTCACTCTTTAGAGGCCAAAACGCGGCGTTCTAGACAAATAAACAAAAACGGACCCATCTCAATTATATATATAAAAATAAAAATAAAAATAAAAATAAAAATAAACAATATCCCACCCAACTTTCTTGGTTGCCTAAAGATTTTTGTACAAAATTAAAAATTATTCAATTTGATAACAAAGATTAACTGCCGTAGTAACACCTTTTCCACTAATCCTGCCTTTTTCTTTTGGAAATTTGTTAAAATTTGTCTCGAAATAGTTAATAGTCGGTAGATCGATAATAATTTATTTTTAACTTTTTTGGGAAAATGTGAATACGATATTTCTAATTAATTACCGACCTAAGAGTAAGCTATTATGTGCTTAAGTAAATAGGGTTGAGAGAATTTGCTAGCATTATTTGATTTGATTAGCGTGGACTTAATCGTTGTTGATTACGACTAAATCATCGAGATGCGATTTTTGTCACTATAGTAATAGGAATTCAAAAGGACCTCTTATGTTAACTCTTTCTCAATTTGATCACAATGATTTAAAACTTACCAATCGAGCGTGTTTCGATCAAATTCTGGGTGGAAAAGAAATGTCTTGTCTTGTCTGTTTCGGTCTAATTATGGGGTCGAGAAGAAATATTCAGCGTCTGTTTGAGCATCATTTTTTTTTTTACTAACAATACATTTTGAATCAGTAGATTAATAGAGAATCTGTCGTTAAAAAATAAAAAATAAATTTGGACTTTCGTGTAATATTATTTTATTAAAAAATATGAAAGTGAAAATAAAATGGTGGAAGATATATTTTAAAAATAATGGAGAATCTAGTCTGTTTGGGTCCTGTCGGGCCACCTCCCCTTTCATTGCCAATCCTTAGTTCTCTTTCGACAAATCTACTACGTGGTCTTCTCCTACATGCTAAAGTGGACCTCTTCCTCCTCCACATTTCCCTCTATATATATATTCCACATACTCCCCTTTCTATCACATCGACCAAAATACTCTTGTCTCTCTCTCTCTCATTCCCATTTCTCTCTCTATATCCAAACTCATAAAAATAGAACACCTTATACACACACTGAAAACACGCAAAAATTCAGCCTCACTTTCAGTGCAACAAAATTGATAGCCATGGCTGCTGTAACACCTTCAACCAATACAACAAGTTCTTGGATTAAGCACAAAAATACTCATCAAACAAATTGCTCTCTACAAACTATCCATTTCCGAAAGCAATCTACCATTCAAAATCCACCTCCTCTTACAGTTCCTACTGTTAGAAAGGAAGATTCAAATTCCCCTTCAAAGCCTCCATGGAATTTTATTCAAAAAGCAGCTGCACTAGCATTGGACGCCGTGGAGAATGCATTGACTGTGCACGAACTCAAACAGCCTTTACCGAAAACAGCAGACCCGAGAGTTCAGATTGCCGGGAATTTCTCTCCCGTGCCGGAACAGCCCGTCAGACAGAGACTTCCGGTGACTGGAAAAATCCCGGAATCCATTCAAGGAGTGTATGTAAGGAACGGTGCTAATCCATCATTCGAGCCAATTGCAGGTCATCATTTCTTTGATGGAGATGGAATGATCCACGCCGTGCAATTCAACAATGGTTATGCGAATTACGCCTGCAGATTCACTGAAACTCAAAGGCTGGTTCAAGAACGGTCTTTCGGCCGCCCTGTTTTTCCTAAAGCCATTGGTGAACTACATGGCCACACGGGTATAGCAAGATTGATGCTTTTCTATGCCAGGGGAATGTTTGGCCTTGTTGATCATAGTCGAGGCACCGGTGTCGCTAACGCCGGTTTGGCCTATTTCAACAACCGGTTATTAGCCATGTCTGAAGATGACTTGCCGTACCATGTACGCGTGACTGCATCCGGTGATCTTGAAACCGTAGAACGATACAATTTCGACGACCAGCTAAAATCCACGATGATTGCTCACCCAAAGATCGACCCGATTACCGGTGAACTCTTTGCCTTAAGCTACGACGTGATACAGAAACCTTATCTAAAGTACTTCAGATTTTCAAGAAATGGACACAAGTCTGAGGATGTCGAAATCCCAGTTTCCGAGCCAACAATGATGCATGATTTTGCTATCACTGAGAAGTTTGTGATTGTGCCTGATCAGCAAGTGGTGTTCAAGATGTCGGAAATGATAAGGGGAGGCTCGCCCGTCGTGTTTGACAAGGAAAAAGTATCGAGGTTCGGAGTATTGGATAAACATGCGAAAGATGCTTCTAGTATGAAGTGGGTTGAAGTACCTGATTGCTTTTGTTTTCACCTCTGGAATGCATGGGAAGAGCCAGAAACTGATGAAATTGTGGTAATTGGTTCATGTATGACTCCACCAGATTCAATTTTCAATGAATGTGATGAGGAATTGAAGAGTGTTTTATCTGAAATTCGACTAAATTTAAAGACTGGAAAATCTACTAGGAGGCCAATCATGTCTGAGAAGGATCAAGTGAATTTAGAGGCTGGAATGGTTAATCGAAACAAGCTCGGCAGAAAAACTCGCTATGCATATCTTGCCATTGCAGAGCCATGGCCTAAAGTTTCTGGTTTTGCTAAAGTTGATCTTTTCACAGGTGAAGTGAACAAGTATTTTTACGGCGATGAAAAATATGGTGGCGAGCCTTTTTTCCTCCCTCAAGATCCTAATTGTGAAGCAGAAGATGACGGATACATTCTAGCCTTCGTGCACGATGAAAAGGCATGGAAATCAGAGCTACAAATTGTTAATGCCATGAATATGAAATTAGAGGCCACAGTCAAGCTCCCATCAAGAGTTCCTTATGGTTTCCATGGCACATTCATAAGTGCTAACAACCTAGCAAATCAAGCCTAATCTTTCGCGTTTTAAGCTCGTATTTTTTTATTTTCTTAGGAGAGATTTACCAGAGGGCTGGTTTGAGATACAACCCCGGAATCTCCTTCCTGTTTCAGAACCCTCTTTCATATGGATCGAGGTGCTATATATTTTTTTTTTTACCTTTTTTCCAGTTTATGTGAGAGGTTTTAGCAAACCAGCTTGTAGCTTTTGGATGTAGATAGAAATGGAAGCTCAGCTGGTTTTTGCTTTTTCTTTCACATATTATGTGAATCAGAATGTATGTATTTACAGAATTACAGGTCCTCTGTTTCTCCTCTGTTTTTCCTCTGTTTCTTGTACATATACAATGGCATAGAGTTTGTCGGGTATGTTTAAACATTTGGATAAGATGGCTCGTCTAATAATCTCAGCCTTGAAACTTCACTTTGGATCTCTTATTGGACAAAGGGTCAGTATAAATGAGCCAATGGGTTGGTGATGCTAAGGTAAAAGTGCGATGCTGCAGTCACGAGATTCAGACAAACAGTCTATTTCTAAGGTTTGTGATAATTGGAGTAAAAAATATTTAATGAATCACTATGATAAAGACTGTCCCAAATTGGAAGAATGACCACCTTCAATTATTGTGATGGAAAATTATCAAATTGTAAATTTCATTAGTCAATTCTCATGCAAATCAACAAAGTTTTGGTACTCCACTTCATTGGCTATTTCCCTATATTTGGGTTTGTTAACTAGCCAATCACAAATCGGTACATCGACCAAAAAAAATTTTCTTTCATTTTTTATTTTGGATTTGATCATAAAAAGTCGTAACAAAAAACAACACTTGAGAGTGATGTTCTAAAATGTTGATGTGTCATATTAAACTTTTAAACGAAATAGTCTAGTTGCATAAAAAAGAGAAGAAAAAAAAAACGTGTTACAAAAGATATCGAGTATCTAATTATTCAATCTTTTTATAAGTGGAAGACCATTCAGAAATGGAATCTATTCTATTTTTATCAATCATGTTGGTCTCGAGTAAATATAAAATGCAACAATAATGATGCAAAATCACATACGTGGAGCTATAGAGAGTGGTCCAAGGATTTTTTTTCAATTCTATTGGTATGAGGTCTCAATAATAGAATATTAGGGATAGATGTGGAAAATAAATGAAGTCCTCAAACCAATCATATATTGTATATTTGTTACTACTATATATTTGATTAGTCATTGAATGAATATTTCATACGTCTTTTTTTCTTTAATCTTGTTCGTTCTATTATCCTACACGGTCCATAATGTCCACCAATGCATCCAACTTTTTGGAGTTAATGCTTATATAAAAAAGCACTCCAAGTTGTACCCATGTTATTTATGTTGCATGCTTTTTAGTCATAAAATCGAAAGGAAAAATAATTTCTTGAAAGTTGCGAGAATAAGAAAGTAAAAAACATATAGATTAGCCGAATCGAATTGAAATTGACGTATAAACTTTCTATGATGTCTAAAACACTTGTAACATTTTCGACTGCAGTTTTTATATGTATTTCATTTATTTTTACCATATTCTTGAGATGGATAGACCAGAACCTCACGCTACTTTGATGGAGACTTGAGTTTCCGGTTTTGTTGTAACTTGTTTCGCACCCTAAATATTTTAATTCGTTTGTTCTATTTTGAAACGAACAAGTATAAGAAAAGTTGCTCAAGCTTGACTTTGGTTAAAAAAGAGTGAGATGTCTTGCAATCTATTTGTTCATTTCCACTTCGCAAGTTAGAAATAAACCATGATGGTCCCTCTATAAATTTCATTTGTTATTTGCATAATGAAAGAAGGACATCATTTTGCATTCCTCATTTGCATGCTTAGAATGAACCATATGTTAGATGCCCACTTTGTAATGTAATGAATTTTGGCTAATTATGTAGATTGGCACTAAATACATTATCTAGAGTGCTTCATTATATTTAATTCAAAGCACTTGTCATACATTATTGGAAAAAAATAAATAATGGTGGTATATATTGGAAAATAAACAAAGATAAGGGTGGAAAATGTAATTTTGAGTTCTTAGTAGTATGTCCTATCTATGGACATCTTTATCATCCCACATGTACACTACCTTGTATATTTTGAATATCATTTATTACTATTCATGGCTAGACATATCCAATAAATGAAAGACCACGTGAGGGGCTCAATTTGGTGAGAACATGACCACTCAACATATCAACATCATGCTTGTTTTTGTTGCACTAAGGATATTGTATTTGTCATGCTAAAAATATCCACAAAAAATAAAAAGAATATATTTTTTATTCTTTTGAATATGCCTACATCTTCGTGTTTGACACCCGAGGAGATCTAACTGACCTTTCCACCGACACTTGATCCAAGGGGATCAGACAACCACAAGATGGAAGAAAGGTTTTTTGAAAGATTGCTCTTTGCCAATCCAGATTTTTTAATGCGGGATTTTCATACTAACCTGCGAAGGGAGTTGAATCTTACAATTGTAGATGCTAGCTATCATTAATCGCGATTGTAATACAAGGTTAATGTTGGAAAACTATTAAAATTAAAATTGAGCAAAATAAATGGTTAAAATGTAAGTTAGTATTATATAATAAGTATAGCAGAATATTTGAACGTTTTGTCACGATAGCCATAGTTACCATATGTACATGTATTGGATGGGTAATTGGCACAATACCCTTAAGCTTTGGCTATTTTGTGCAACACATTCCTAACCTTTCATTCTAATGCAAAATCCTTCTAAATCCCCAAACGTTGCAAAAAATCCCCTACCGTCCAGATCTTACAATTTATCTGTTAAAATGGATTTTGAAGGCCAAAATTAATTCAAAAAAATCAAGGCAATTTTTGTTTCATCATCTCTACATATTTACTTAAGATCGTGTTTGTTTAAGAGATAGAGTGAGAGAGGACCCTAATAGAGAAATCTACATAGAAACCCTAATAATCCACCAAAAAATCCAAAATCATTAAAAAAAATAAAAAATACACGTCTTTGTATATAAGAAAAGACTACACGCTATTGTACTGAAAATTTCGCATAGATAAGTTGAATATTTACAGTTTTTAGTCGATATTTAGACAAATAAGTGGATGTATGACATGTATTTGTAAAATAACTTGGTTATTAATAATGTTGAATTTTTTCCCTCCATACAGTTACTGTTGGTTAAAGTTTGCTATTTTGGTGCTGATTTTTGTGGTTTGGTGAAGTAAGGGTTTGTTGGTTCAGATGAAAAATTGGTGTTTTGATTGTTTCTTATGTTGTTGGTATTTTGTTATGTGATTGGAGAGAAGTTTACCTATTTCAGGTTGTATTCCACAATGTTTACCAATTACAAGGTTGATTTGCACATGAACATTTGAAGAAGTCTTCTTCTTCAATTCAGATACACATCCCATTTTCAAACCAATAGCAAAACCAGAATGGTAATGGGGAAATGAAATCATATCCAGTCCCAGTTGGAAATCATACCAATTTCAAACCCAATTTCACTATCATTAAGCTCTAGAAGAATCAAACTCATTCTTCTAAAATGGGGAAATGAAAAATAAAATAAAAATAAAACAAGCAATTTCTCTGTATCTCTGAAATCAAATTCAATTTCTTCCATTTTTTCTTCTTCACTCAGTTTCATTATTGCAAGCAAATCCAATTTCTTTGTATAAATTAGCTTCAAATTTGTTTCATTTTCATATTTCAAAATGAAAGCCACTAGGGCTGGCCGTGGGTCGGTTCAGTTCGGGTATGTTCGGTTCCAAAATTTTCGGATATTTAATAAATGGAACCGTTAGAGGTGGCAATCGGGCCGAGCTCGGCTCGACCTGTGGCTC
>CAIGRO010002406.1:0-13270 GCA_903798355.1 Fraxinus baroniana
AATATAATTTTAACACTTTAGGACCACTACTATTCGCCCTAAAGTCTTCAGCAATTGCAGCAACCAACCGAGCAAAAATTGAATTATGAACGTAGGGGCAAATTCGTCCAACTTTTTCTGTATAACCTGAAACACCAAAACAAAAACATCAGGTCATTCAGGAAATTAAAATGAACAAACTGCCTGAAGAGAGTTTCGCCGGGAGGATCCCTATGTGCCGCCAAACCCCTCTGCGCATGGTCTTCACGCACCGCTGGAGATTCTCACGCGTTGGACACCCAACACCTCCTCGATCTGCTGAACACGTTGGTGGTCTTGATTTTTTCAAATGACCGCTGGTTTGACCGAAAAAGACGATTGCAGTTGCAGTTTTTTGGGAAAAATTCTGGACAGTTTTCTACTTCAGCTTTTGGTCGTTTTCTGGGCCGTTTCTAATCAGATTTGGTTCCTATTTTTCTCTCCAACCTCGCTTTGATACCATTTGTAAGATTTTGGGCTCCAATCACACCAAGAACCGGGCTTAGTCAACCAAATCGACACCACAAAGCAACAAACCACAACTCTCAAACCGTCAACTTTCGAAACCAACTGGTTGCTCTCGATGGCTGCCCACAAAGGACTGGGTGTGGGGTTTAATATAGCCTCAAAGATCGGCCACACAAGCTAAAGGAGGAAGGAGATAAGAAAGCACAAAAGGGAGGAAAGCACTAAGCAAGACACGAGACTGAGGCACCCTTTTCTCTCTAAAAAACCAAATGCTAATTAATATCAATTCCACGCGCATGAAAACAACAGTAATGGGTAGCATAAATAGTAGCAATGGTGGGCTTTTAGGTTAAGAGGGTAATACCAAAAAAGTTATCCAAGTTTTTGGGCCGGACCATGAGCAACTCTAATTAAATTAGGCTACTACCAATGACCCAAATTGGTTGTAGCAATGGTTTGTTCGATTGTGGTGTCGACACTACACTTCACTCATCGACCGAACGCCTATGAAGTAATCCAAATACAAAACAGGGTTTAACATCATTACCCGAATTTATTGGGTATCAAAATCCAACAAAAATAATAATTATTAGATCATGTACATTGTTAATCATTATAAATTCTCTCTAAATATTATAACAACCCTCTCCAATATATTTTGCAATAAATAGCATCGTAATGACAATATTTTAATTTATTTTTTTCTTTAATTATATTTAGTGACTTCCAGTTGACGCCCCCAAAAATACACTGATACACAAGCATCTAGATAACCAGAATAACATGGTTGACTCTGACTACATGTGGCGTAATCTCATCAAATTGATGAGGGCCTCAAATTATGTAAGGTTAATTGATTAGTTGAAGAAAAATTATAATTATAATTACGAAATTCTTTAAATTAGAATTATTATATGCAAACATGAGAATTAATAAAATTTGAAAATACAAATATCTCTAAAAATTTCATATAAATGATATAAAACTTATCATATTCATTTATGTACACATAAATATATCACAGTCATTACTTTCTTTAATATAATTAAGGCCCTGTTTGTCCCACATTATTTTTTTCATTCTCATTTTTCTACTCATTTTCAACCACACATTCTTTAATAAAATACTATTTTNTTTCCTTCTTTTTCAACCACATATTTCTCATCACATCACATCAAAATAATGCATTTTCTCATTTTAATGTGCACCAAACATACTCTAATTTTACACTTTATCTTCCATCATTTTTCTTTTTCTTAACAAAAAACAAAATGTTGCTTTTCCTCTCTTCAAAATTTATTATCATTATTTTTTTAAATGCTCTCATGATGGGTTTTACACTTATTTAAGAAGTTGCAAAAGACGCTGTTATTTATTTCTCTATCTAGGTTCTTGAAATTTTGTTTTATTTGTCCATTTCTTAAATATTTTAATTAAACTAATGTTTCTATGTGATATGTAATCTGATGTGATATGTAATCCGGTTTGTGATTTTTTCGATCCACTTATTATTCTCTTTTCCTTTTTTATGTTTGTACTGGTGTTTAA
Source organism: Fraxinus baroniana (assembly GCA_903798355.1). Taxonomy (NCBI): domain Eukaryota; kingdom Viridiplantae; phylum Streptophyta; class Magnoliopsida; order Lamiales; family Oleaceae; genus Fraxinus; species Fraxinus baroniana. The sequence continues at coordinate 2,035 of CAIGRO010002406.1, forward strand.
ATCTCGTCTCTAGTTTTCAAATTATGATTAATTGTCTTTTTTTTTTGTATTTAATTATTTTTCAAATCAAAGTTAACAATTAATTTTAACCATGCATTTCATAGAGCCTTCAACTTTTCAACCATACATTCCATTAACTTTTATTGAAATATGCTAAAATTGTGATTTTAATTTCCATCGAATGAATATTCATACGGGCCCCATTTTTGAAATTGGCTTACGGCCCCCAAAATATCAGCGGCCATGCAGAAGAATGTGAATTCAATAAAATGATAACCTGAAAATTGATAAAATTATTGGTTGAACTTATTTTCCTACCTAGTTTGTGCAAAAATTGGAACCAAGTTGTTAGATGTGTTGCACTTTACATGTCAGTATTACATGGAAGAATCGCAATGCACTTTACCTAGTTTGGACTATTCATTTTAATAAGGTTGATCTTTTAAGATAGAACCTGAAATCTTAACAGTCCAAACCATATTGCTTTCTTAACTATTCAACATGCATTTATCGCCGAACTAAATTCAATATATTCTAATTGTACGTTGCAGTCTTAAATTGAAATTAGAAATTTCAAAATACTAGCTCCTAAGTTAAGTAAATTGATAAATCTACTTTTCACGGTCACACGTTCGTCTTGACTATCTTTGTAATTGTCATGAAATTAACACACTCAACCCCTTCTAAATTGTTTTATCCTAAATCTAAACTTTTAAATTTGAAAAATCGAAGTTTCCTACCATGCTTCATGGATGCATATTGTCAAGATTGTATTATTATGAAAATTGAGTGAAGATAATTAACGCGTTGAACATGCATGTTATGTCTCAACCATCGCCACTACTTACGCTTTCTACTAACGAAGTTAGCACAATTATTACGAGACAGAGAAAAGATAAAAAGATGGAGAAGAAGACGACTAGACAAAATTATAGGACAGAGCAAGTGGACTCGTACTGTTGTAACAAGTAGCTTTCCTCCTACGTTTGAATCATAAGAGCCAATCAAATTTATGTTCCCATCCACTAAGGTTGAAAAAACATCATAAATTTATTCAACAAAACATTTAAGTTCATGGCTCTATTCATTGCACCACAAATAATCCACATATTGTTTGTCAATATTGTAATCTGGATTTTATGTTTTTGTTTTGTACAAAATGTGAGATTTCTATGTCCATATTCACGCATCGTACATAATAAAGCCCTAGTTGATTTAGTTAAAAATCAATTTTTTAGTAAATTTTGCAGAAAGTCGATAAAATATGAGTGAAAAGTTGATAAAAGTTTTGTGTTCCATAAACGTGAAATTGAAAATGAGTTTAAGAGAAAATGAATTTTAAAAAAAGGGGCCAAACAATGACTAAAATTAGGACCTATTTAGTAGGGTTTAAATGTTGAAGGCATCCATTTGCAATACTTTACCAACCACGGCCGTAACGTAAAGGATGAGCAAGAATTATGGCATTCCTAATTGATCCACGCCAGATTTCTGTATGCCTTTTGGTCGGGTATAAATTTTTATAAAGAAAATGATGGAATTTTTTTGTAGCATTGTTGAAATCGAGAACTTTATTTTAGTGCACTCTACGATGTTTGTTACATCATAATCTAGTTCAACGGTTGAACTGAATTTTCGAATAACTGATTGAGACGAGCTCATGAATTCATTGATCTAGACATCCAATATTTCTTAATCTCTTTTCGACCTAGGAATAGACCCTACATGAATGAGATTTCACGTCTAACTACTCAATCGTGGTGTACCTAATAACAAGATAAAGAGTCTTGATTGGGCCACATCATTTGTTGCAAAAGGCATGATATATTCTAGCAACCACCATTATCTAATGTCAAATTTTTGGAAGGCAAGAATATCTAAAGTCTAAATTCGGCTTAAACAATAATGATTTAGTGCCTTCGGTCACAATCCCTTTTTTTAATGGTCGAATAGTTTGATTTTGCAAACATTGTTAATCAACATAAGAATCAAGCTGCTATATCAGGCCTGTAAAAGGTCTGACAAAGCAAATGTGAGATGTGAGGGGGGGTTTAATGGGGTGGGTCCTTGGGACCCATGTCATGTGAGAGCAATTGCTCACCAGGTCTTTTAGCAGAATAATTCTCAACAGAATATCAAGTTTTAGGATGCCAAATATTAGTCCTCATCCATAAGGCCATCGCCGGTCCATGATCGCGACAACCAACGTGTCCCTCCCGGGATTGATGATTAAACGGATTGTCTCATTATTTATGTCGCACTATATTGGAGTGGTTCTAACATGCTAAACTATCGTGATATGATAATCAATTGTATGATTACGTTACTATAATCTTATGGGACCCACATTTGTTTAAGTACTTCCTAATCATTTTTATATATGGTTGCAAATAATTCCATGTTAGTGGGTAAATGCCATACAAAAAGACGTCTAAGATAGTCGAATTAAATTAAATAAATGTGTAAAATATTACTTTCATTTCAAGATTAATTTATTTTTAAATTAGTAATGACAATCCCAACGCAACGTTGTCTATCATCACAACACGATATCACGTCGATTCTCTCTCAAATTCTTAATATTTACATCAGTCCAAAAAAAATATTAATATAAGCTTGAACCATCAACCAATTATATTGACATTTTACCGGCAATGCTACCTGGATTGAGATATATAACCAAACATAAAGGGTATTAAAAATTCTGGTGAATCCCCACTTTTGACAAGGTACATGCGCTAGCAAGATAGAATTATGAGATAAATGGAGCATGGACCGACCATATGTACCATAAAATATGTGTTCACAGCAATTTCGACATTTTTCGAGTTCATAATCCTATAAATAAATCAATGCATACTTGTTCGGCTCGATTGCTTTTAAAGAGCTTTCGAACAGTTTCGTAATGGGTCTGAACTAGTTCGAGACTTGGTTTGTCACATTCCTCTATATATGCGCTTTCTTGGGCTACTGGACTTGAACGACGGAAAAACAATGGGTATAACCAAAAAATAAAAATTAAAGAAGGTGGACATGGACAAGGGTGGGCTACCTCCGCCACTGAATCTCTCGTTGAGGAGCATCTATTTTATCTAACAGAAAAGAGAGACGACCTCAAATCTAAGGGACCCTGCCCGATGCCAGTTGTGTTCGTGGTCCACACCGCTACTTTTTTAACTAAATTCGAGCGTTCAGACGAATAGATATGAGACTAGGGTCATCATGCATAAACAATAATCGAAATGGTATGAAAATTCCAAAGCGTTTTGAGTATGACTCACCTGCCCATTCTATTGGCAGTAGGCCCCACAATCCTCTCTCAAGCCAAAAAATGACAGCTGGTAAATCACCTTGGTGGTGGCTCAGTCAGCCGAAAATCACCCATATTTAGGTCACCGACCAGTCACGGGCCTCCAGAATCCTTCACGAAAACAAGCGCAATGAATTCCAGACGCACACAGTACTCGTACGTATGATAAGAGAGATAATTTTATGCTACCGATTTTCCAAGTCGGCTCAACTCGGCTTGGCTTTAGCTTACACTGTCATCTACTCAGCAATTAGCCAATTACAAGTTTGGTTTGAGGCTATTCAATATATCCCACTATGTTATTTATTTGGGGGTAATGCTACGGGTACAAAATTCATTACAAAATGGTTGACAAAATAGTCACATGGCGCTCCCTATTGGCGAGCGCCCCTCTAATAGGTGGCGTCATGTGACTATTTTGTCAACCATTTTGTACAATATTTTGTACAAGTAGCATTATCCTTTATTTGGATAAAACCTAGTGTAAAAACTTTTTCACTTTACGGGTGTTGGGTTGGTTGGACCAATTATTTTCAACCTCCAATAAAATGTTGCCAAGTGTCATCTGTAAAAAATTTATGTGAAGAAATTCTGTATACACTAACATTGTTCTATTTATTTGCTTATATTGTCAAATATACATCGGGCTTCATCACGATTGCCAACCTATCAAGTCCACGTTTGGTCAAGAACTAATGTAAATTAAAATGTAAGTCAAGATCAATTATGATTTTTAGCTATGAGTTTGTCAAAAGACAACCATCAACTAACAAATGTGTGCTTAAACCTGACAAATGTTGCATGTACTAGTAAGTTTATAGATTATGTATGAAATGAGAATCAGTATCGATAGAAAATGGAGATTATTTACGCGTGTCAAATTCTCCTCTTGGTGAAGCGTGTTTATTTTAGGGAAGAATATGTTGAAGTGAAATAGAGGTAGATTATTGTAGTTTCCACCTTTCAATTCTTACGCATTTTCTAGATATTATCATTATTGATAATTTGATATCGTTCTTTTGTTTAGACGAGTCTATTGTTTGGAAGGAGATGTGGTCAATTGCCTAACTAGAGTTGTCTATCCAAGAAGAATTACTCTATTTGTACATTAATTATTGACATCTTTGTTGACATTTAATAATATGGAAAAAAAATTTTGATTCAAGTGTTGATAAAATCAAGAATTATGTTACAGTGACATGATCCTTAACATAATATCACATGATACTTCATCATTGGATTGTTTTGAACACAGTTAAATTTTTCATCCAATCACATTTTGCTAATTAATATTATGTCACTTCATCTGTCAACCACTTTCAAAAAGTGGCAGAACCCTAAAATCAATAGCAAAAATATTGGCAGGGATGACCATTATATTTTGGTGGCCTTATACAAACTTCAAACATGGGCCCCCTATAAATATGAAGTCCTTGTTCGATCGAGACTAAAATCGGATTTCTAACAAATTTTGATGAAAGTTAATGAAATGTATGGTTAAAATTAATTATTGACTTTAATTTCAAAAATAATTAAATAAAATTACAAAATAATTAAACATAATCTATAAAGCTGAAATACAAAATGCAATATTTAAACTCTATTACAAACATAAAAAGGAAAAAAGAATAATACATAGATTGGAAAAATCCCAAATCAAATTACATAATATATAGAGAAACATTAGTTTAATTAAAATATTAATCAATACAATGACACTGAAAAACTAGAAAAATATGGACTAATAAAACAAAATACAAGAACCTAGAGAGAAAAAATAAATACGAGTGCATTTAGCAATAGCTCATTGAATAAGTAATAAAACTCACCTTGAGAGCATTGAAAAATAATGATATTAAATTTTGAAGAAAGAAGAGCGACATTTTATTTCTTGTCTGGAAAACAAAAATGATGATTGGAAACATAAATAATCAAATTTATTATAGATAGAGAAAGTAATGTCTGTATAAATATATGTGATAAATTTTATGTCATTTATATCATTTTTTTAGAGATATTTGTATTTTCAAATTTTATTATTTTCTTGAGTTTGTATATAATAATTCTAATTTAAGAATTTTAGTAATTATATTTTTCATTTTTCTTACATCAAACAATTAACCTTACATAATTTGGCGTTCTCATCTAAACAGGGCCTTAGGCCATCGTCTATGCCGCTTATAATTAGGGCTGGGCGCCCCCAGGGCAAATCTCTCGGCGGCAAGGGGGGGGGGGTTAGGGCTCAGCGTGGTAGTGTGAAAGGTGAAATTGGCTTTATTGCAAGGTGGAGTTATCATAGGGTTAATAGTCCAAATCTATCCATAAGCTCTCCACCCTGACTCCTGAAAGGTACATCCTGCGATTTACCTCCTCCACGATGGTCCAGGGCAGGATCGGTGAGGGCCCTTAAGATTGGGGTTTAACTTTTTTTTTTTTTTTTATAATTAGGGCTGGGCCTAAATGTTAAGTCACCTCACACCGTTAATCAAGATGTACCTGTAGCAAAACTGCTTCAAAAAAATAGGTTATTAGACTTGGTCAATATCGAGTGATTGACTCAATTGGGATTTTTAATTCCTAAATTTTTTTATCCTTCATAACATTTTTTGCATGTATTTTGACCATCTTTTATCTCTGCTATGGCTTGGCTGAGGTGAACTGTGAAGCCGGAAAGACAGCCGCTCTAATGCTTATATTTCACGAGAGTCGCAGAGGATAACGGAAACATGTGCTAATCTCAATTCTCAGACCCAAAAAAAACTTCATTCTTAAGTAGATAATGGCGTATATAGAAAGACGCACATGATTACTGTATGCAGTATGTATCACCAGCCTATTTTTCTATTTATTGGAGCAATTATTAAACCAAGAAAATGCTGGATGTCTGTCTAAAACAGAGATTCCAAACAAAAAGTCACCATAGAAACCCGTAAAGTAGACAGAAAAAAATCTTTCACGGACTCACATAAGCCTGTTTTTAAAGAAAATTATCTTGGGATTTCAGAGAGAGAGAGAGAGAGAGAGAGGATTCTCTTGTGTAAGCTGTCATTTGAAAATGGACCCAGATAGTCTCTTACGTTTATCCATCACGGGCTGCTAAAAAACAACTTGGACTTATACCCTCTTGTCCTTGATCACTCACTATAAGTCAGTTCAACCCACCAAACATTTGTTCCATATTCACATTGTTAACCATTTTTTCATCTTCTTCTCAGGGAGGTCATAGCAATTCAATGGCCTCGGGAAAACACACTGTTTTCCTCTTTTGTTACATTCTTTGCTTCACTTCAACCAATTTTGTATTGAACTTTCGGCTTGTTTTGGCCCAGAAACCTGTTTTTGCTTGTGATGTCTCTAGCAATCCCGGGCTGAAGAATTTCAGTTTCTGTGATGCTTCTTTGGATGTGAAAACCCGCGTGGATGACCTGGTAAATAAGCTCACATTGCAAGAAAAAATTGGGTTCTTGGTTGATGGTTCAAAGGGAGTGAGTAGACTTGGAATTCCGAATTATGAGTGGTGGTCCGAGGCTTTACATGGAGTCTCAAATACCGGGCCAGGTACCAAATTTTCGAGCCCGATTCCCAGCGCCACTAGCTTCCCTCAGGTCCTTCTTACCGGTGCAACTTTCAATGAATCCCTGTTTGTATTGATTGGAAAGGTAATGCCTATCTACTTGCCTTTTAATGATTTTTACAACCATATTTTCAAACTTTTTCTTATCCTGTGGGGTTTTTCATTTTTTTCTTCTTTCTTTCAGTGCTTGTAGATAAAGTAGAGATTTATAATTCCGTCCAGCATTAAATATCTTTTGTCAAATGCAACAAGTCCTTTATTTACAATTCAATGGATTGACTACAGTAGTTTTTTGTTGAATTTTTGCTTCCTGCATTTATGTATAATTCTCATTAGCATTTTCAACTTTTTCCCCAATCTCCAGTAAATACAATAGTCGATGAACCAAAAGGTACTACGAAATTTACTGGGAATAAGACATTAAGACGCGCTTTCTTCTATATGGGACAAACGGCAATAGCATTAGCGGCAATGTGTCACCATCACTTTATTTTCTCAAACCTTTTTTTTAACAATGGCTCTCACGTTCTTTTGTAAATCCGGCAAGGTATTTGTTTTATTGGACACGTTGTCTGATTTTATAGACAACAAGAAAAAGAGGATAAATGCAAAGCAGAAAGTCCTAGCAACAATCATATTGCTGATTTGAAGGACCAGGTTTCTTTAGAAAGTGGAGGGCCCCTAGTTATTGGCGTGTCAATTGTCAAAACTAATTCTTTGATATGATTTTTAATTAATCAAGAAGATTGGTATAGTCATTTAAATAACTAAGGTGGATGTGATTATGACTTGTAAACAGAAGTTGGTAATCACGGACACAGTCATTGCTTGCCAGCAGTGAATTATGGGGATTTTGAATATGACTCCAGCTTGCTAACTTTACTCTCAAGTAAACATGAATTTAATTTGTTCCCTTAATTTTGATTTAGGTATTTTGTTAGATAATCTAATAGCGATCTGAAGTCTAAATGGACCAGGGATTGGCGAAAATTCTTACCTAATCCATACACTCACGGAAAAGTTGGGTAGACCGTAGACTTGAATTTTTTTTTTTTTTTAAATGTCTGCAGGTGGTTTCCACTGAGGCTAGAGCAATGTACAATGTTGGATTAGCTGGATTGACATTCTGGTCCCCAAACATCAACATTTTCCGCGATCCCAGATGGGGACGGGGCCAGGAAACTCCAGGAGAAGACCCCGTGCTTTCAAGCAAGTACGGTGCAGCATATGTAAGAGGCTTGCAACAGAGAGACGACGGTGACAAAGACAAACTGAAAGTTGGTGCTTGCTGTAAACACTATACGGCCTATGATGTGGATAACTGGAAAGGAATTCAGAGATACACTTTCAATGCTGTGGTACTTCTCTATAATCGATCAAATTTGAGTTGGTTCATGCTTATTTCCCGAATTCTGATTATCATAATAAGTTGTTCGATTTATGATGTGTGAGTTAGGTAACACAACAAGATTTGGATGATACCTACCAACCCCCATTCAAGAGCTGTGTTCTTGATGGAAATGTCGCTAGTGTGATGTGTTCGTATAACCAAGTTAATGGCAAGCCAACATGTGGTGATTCCGACCTCTTATCTGGTGTGATTCGAGGCCAGTGGAAGTTGAATGGGTATTTAACTTTTGCATAATGTTCAATGTTTTACTTTAATGACATTCCACTTTGAGGGGGGAAAAATAATGCTAATCAATACATTTGCTCCTCGTTGGTTGCTGCAGGTACATTTCTTCCGACTGCGATTCTTTGAAAGAGATGTTTAATTCCCAGAAGTACACAAAAACGCCAGAGGAGACTGCTGCTTTGGCTATAAAGTCAGGTGTGTAATATTTAACTGGGTTGTAATTGTTAGTCTTGGTGTTAGACTGCGTATAGCCTAATCATACCTTATATTGTTCCCTTGACCTCAGATTGGCCGATTCGTTTAGAAATTGAATGCTTTTTTTGTTCTATCTTAATCTAAAAAACAGCTGATGGCAATTCATAACCAATCACTCCACTTATTATACAGGATTGGATCTCAATTGTGGATCTTTCCTGAGTGATCACACGCAAGCTGCAATAGATCGTGGACTACTAAACGAAACCGACGTCAATAAAGCAGTTTCGAATAATTTTGCCACACTAATGAGACTGGGATTCTTTGATGGTGACCCGAGTAAACAACTATATGGAAATCTTGGGCCGAAAGATGTGTGCACCCCTGAAAATCAGGAGTTTGCTCGTGAAGTTGCACGACAAGGGATTGTTTTACTCAAAAATACTAAAGGATCGCTGCCTCTCTCTCCCACTGCCATCAAATCCTTGGCAGTAATAGGGCCCAATGCAAATGTAACCAAAACCATGATTGGCAATTATGAAGGTATCTTTTTATTTTTTAAATGTAGCACGATTTATAGCAACTAATGTGATCCTGGATAAACGTTCCTTTTTTATTTTATTTTATTTTTGCAATATAATTAGAAAGAAAAAGTAGTACTAATATTGTTGAAAGGGACATGCAAAGATTAAGCCGAGCATAGCTCGACCCGGACTTCATCAGGGATTACTTACCATGGACTATCTTGCAGGTGTGCCATGTAAATACACAACTCCTTTACAAGGTCTAATGGCCTCAGTTGCAACAGTGTATCAGCCGGGCTGTGCTGATATATCGTGTGCCACCGCTCAAGTAGATGAAGCTAAGAAAGTAGCAGCTGCAGCTGATGCTGTAGTTTTAATAATGGGTTCGGACCAATCTATCGAGACAGAAAGCAAGGACAGGGTCGATATTACACTTCCAGGACAGCAATCTATCTTAGTTTCAGCTGTTGCAAATGTATCCAAGGGGCCTGTAATTCTTGTTATTATGTCTGGAGGTGGAATGGACGTACAATTTGCAAAAGATGATCCCAAAATAACTAGCATCCTCTGGGTCGGTTTCCCTGGCGAAGCCGGTGGAGCCGCAATTGCTGATGTAATCTTTGGATATTACAATCCAAGTAAGCCTTCCTAATATTTTCTCATTAGTTTTGGAAAAACATGTTCGGTAAGGTAAATTAGAAAGTATTGAACTTTATCTTTCTTCTATTGATTGTGTCCAATTTGGTGCAGGTGGAAGGCTACCAATGACATGGTATCCCCAGTCATTTGTAGACAAGGTTAATATGACTAACATGAACATGAGACCGGACCCAGCCACAGGCTACCCTGGTCGAACATACCGTTTCTACACTGGCCCAACCATTTTTTTATTTGGGGATGGACTGAGCTACTCTCAATTCAATCACAACCTCGTTCAAGCCCCAAAGCTCGTCTCAGTCCCCTTAGATGAGGGACATGTTTGTCGCTCATCAGAATGCAAGTCCATTGATGCCGTAGAAGATACCTGCAAAAATATAGCCTTCGATATTCATCTAAGAGTAAAAAATGTGGGGAAAATGGCTGGAAGTCACACTGTTCTCTTGTTTTCTAGTCCTCCCCGAGTACACAATGCACCTCAAAAACACTTGTTGGAATTTGAGAAGGTCCATTTGACACCAATGGCAGAAGGACTGGTTAAATTCAATGTAGACGTTTGCAAACATTTGAGTGTGGTGGATGAACAAGGTAATCGAAAGGTCGCATTAGGACAACATGTTCTTCATGTAGGAAGCTTGAAACATTACTTGAATGTGAGGATTTGAAGAAATCTTCATCAATATTTATTTTCTTTCTTCTTTTAGAGAAGAAATGAAGGTCACGAGATGGATCAGGAAAAATAAGCCAACACAATTGTAACAAGCTTCTTGATATTATTCGAATTCCAAATTGTGTAAAATGAGATTCTTGAAATCAAGATCCTTTTTATTTACCTTCAATGGCTTTTTTTAGTTTTTTATGCTTGTGTCCATTGAATTATTTTCAATTGCGAGCTATTCTACTAGTGTAACACTTCGGTTGCTTCTTCAAGTCTCGTACACAAAATTTTGATATTTGGTACTACCATTTTTATATTTCATTTAGTACATAAAATGGTCATTACGGGAAAAAAACTGGTAACAGTATTTTTGGAATTCCTTTTTCTATTCGGTTAGATGTGTAAATTTCTCTTTTCCCATAAGAGAAGCTTTTACATTGGCCTAGTACAATCTGCATAACCTAGCGGGCTTGGCCAAGCTTGGCCAATCTGTAAAAAGTGATTTTTTAGTAGAATATATGGTTAAAAGTACGAAAAATATGAGGGAAAAATTCACGGTTCAGTCATTTACTTTCACAAAACCCAAAATCAGATCCCATAGTTTACAAATTCAAATCTCAGGTTTTTTCAGAATTTAATGAATTATGATTAACAATTAATTTATTAAATTAAATATTTAATT